>JAQIXI010002523.1:0-10125 GCA_034700165.1 Galumnidae sp. Gr-Ori-00277
CAGAATTGAAATCGGTTAAGAACTCTAGGAGAAATTTGAAAAACGCATCGCGCTAAAGTTTTTGAAAATCCTATTATTTATTAAACTGTTATTAATTTTAGGGAAAAAAACATAAAATCATATAAACCAAGTCTTCCCATTTGACTACTTTTTAGCCAAATTCGTGTATATTCTATATGAAATGTGCAAGCACATAATACCTATTCATATATCCTATTAATATCTGATATACATATATGACATTATTTGAAATAAATAAGAAAAGTATTGACAAAATAGTAATCATATAAAATGAACTTTTCTTATAATAACTCTATATATAAACAAAACGGTATTAAATTCACTGAAAAGGGTTTTATCTTGGTAAAAAATGTAATCTTGGTCAATACATTAGTTTGGTCAGTGCAGTCAGCAATTATAAACAATTATTTGACCCCCTGTGGAAACCCTGATATAAACTGAAACTTTGATAATATTGTTAATATAAGCAACGATTAAGACTTAATTAAGTGAAACATTTGTTAATTTTCTCAAATATATAGATATAAAACCAAATGAATTCAACGAATAAATCCTTAAAAGTAAAACAAAATGAAATTAATCGCAAACACTA
This sequence comes from Galumnidae sp. Gr-Ori-00277, assembly GCA_034700165.1. NCBI lineage: Eukaryota > Metazoa > Arthropoda > Arachnida > Sarcoptiformes > Galumnidae > Galumnidae sp. Gr-Ori-00277. Next base: position 614 of record JAQIXI010002523.1, read on the forward strand.
TTCTATTAATTTCAATCGCAATTATAATTGTTCTTGGTCAGTTCATAAACCTAACCTTACTCCTAAACTAACTAGCTTTTATTGCTAGTGTCAGCTGACGATGACGATGACATAATAGATGATGTGGGCCGAAGTCCCTGTGCTGTCATTCATGACTTGAAGAAATGTATGGCTCATCCAAACTGTGGTTATTGTGTTAAAAGAGATTACAATCAGCCCCACAGATGTGACACTTTCAAAAGGCTCAAGGTAGTTTATATTGATCTCTTATATCTTGATACTATGAAGAATAAAGAAGTGGTTGATCATGGTTAATTCTTATATACTAATTTAGGAGACGGGATGTGGTGACGACATCTTTGAACCGATTAATGATAAAAAGGAGACAAATGTCGACCCCAACAAAAAGACGGATAACATTACTATTCATTTGTTGCCCGGAATGATCCGGAACATAACCATCAGGTTCAGTCTTCAGGCACATCCTATTGATCTCTACTATCTAATGGACTTTTCATCATCAATGAGTGGTGATAAGACTACCTTGGTAAGTGTTGCCGATAAACTGAAGAGTACTATCGGTGACATCACTTCTGACTATAGACTGGGTTTGGGCTCATTTGTAGACAAACCCAGAAGTCCTTTGGGAGCCCCCACTGAGTGAGTCAGACATTGATTAGTTGTAATTTTATTAATATAAATGTTAACTTGGATAGTTATGTATTCAAAAATCGAATGCCCTTGTCAAATATTACAAATGACTTCGCTAATATTGTCAGCCATACAGACATTTTGAGTGGTAATGACGGACCCGAAGGCACAGGTAATGATTATTGATAATATTCTAAAAGAATTTTAATTGAATCATGGCCATTTTCCATTCCTTTGTTTGCTCCTCATTTTTCCAATTTCTGTTATTAATACCAGGAATTGCCCAATGGTCTCGACTCAAGGGGGTTGCTAGAGTGGGGTATCTTTGGCCTGGCCCTACGGGGTATAAGGGTGGGGTAATTTTTAAAGCCTAAAATTTGTCGATATTCACAAAATGCAATATTATATTAACACTATTCTATACTTTTAAGTTAATTTTAACATTAATTTCATAAAATCGGTTCAAATATTATTTAAATTAAAAATTATTCTAAAATTTATAGTTTTATTTATAAATGTTTAAATGCTTGGGTGACTCCAATTTTCCAGTGGGGTATTTAACTATTTTTCTATCCGGGGCTTTCCGGAATACCCCCACATTGCCCCTTGGAGATTTGGCCATTTCTGATTAACACCATTAGTGACTAATTGTTGTATTAAAGGGGAGGCAATGCTTCAGTCGATTGTCTGTAAAAAGGAAATCGGTTGGAGAGATAACGCCAGAAGAATACTATTAGTGGCCACTGATGTTCGTTTCCATATTCAGGGCGATGGAAAGGTATTATGTCCTTGTTACTTTTGTCAATATATAATATTATTGTTTACTAAAATAACACTTTAACACTTTAAATCAACATGATACTTTTCTAAAATCAATATATTGTACAATTAAATGATCTTGTTGATCCAAAGACAGCCACGCCCCCAATCACCAAGCCAAACGATGGCCTGTGTCACTTGAATGCTAGTGGCGACTATACAGCCTCCCTTGACCAAGATTATCCCTCTTTAGCTCAATTAGAATCTGCGATAGACTCGAATTCAATTATAACAATATTTGCGGTGAAGAATAAAAACGACCCCGACTTCTATAATGGAATCGTCAGCAAAACAAAGGCCTCATCTTTTGCTGCGTTAGAGCCCGACTCCAAAAATATACTTCAAGTCATTCAAAAGGCTTACGACGACATCCATTCAAAGATTGAGCTCCAGGTAATACATCAATCATTTATTTGTGTTTGAACTTGATCATTGAATTTTTCCAGGTTTCGAATACTACTACAAAAGATTTGCAGGTTAAGTTCTATTCAAATTGCCATGATGCTGTTGAAAAAGAGACTAGCATATGCGAGAAATTGCCTAAAAGTGGCGAGGTCAAATTCACTGTCAGTGTTGACCTCAGGAGTTGTCCCAAAGACAAAAAAGACTGGAATCAAAAGATCAATGTCTCGCCCGTCGGTCTTCCCATCCATTTGGAAATAGAAGCAAGGCTAGTTTGTGATATTTAAAAGAAACTTGGTTATTTAATACAATAAACTCGTCATTTAATGAATAAAAAAATTATTTTAACAAAATGTGAAACACCAATAAACTATCATGGTCATTGTCATGGTAATGTATAACATGAAAATACAACAAGTAAACAAATTAACAAGTATAATAATATAAGAATAAAATGACCTATCATTTAGTCCGGATGTTTGTGTATCTCTACTTCAACCACTTCTTTGTGTCCGTTGACAACACTATTATCATCAGATGAGACACTATTAGATCGAAGCAAATGAGAGTCGGGAGTCTCGGCCTCAAACTCAGAGTCATATGTTTCAAACTGATCCTCGTTGTAGTCGTCATCGTTTACCGAAGAAGTGCGCGGACTCTGTCTTGTCGTTGAGACGACAGTTTGATTGAACTCTTCGATATCACTTTCACTCTTAATTTCATCGCTTTGGAACTCAACCTCTTCGGTGTCATTCATTTCGATCTCTTTTGGTTTGGAAGGAGTGGTGGCAGTAGTCGTTGTCGACACACTTTTGGCAGAATTTATGCCTTTCTTACAGTTTGTGCACATTTTTCCTCCGTTTACATCAACTAACGTGAAGTGCGATATTTTTGAGCCCTTCTTATGCTTGTGTTCACAGCATGTGCTGACTCTCAGGTCACGGATACCATCGATTAGGACTGTTATACAAAAGGGTCGACTCCCGTGTGGACGGACTTCAAATGAAAAGTTCTCTTTTTGGGAAAAGGAAACTATCATTAATTGAAAACCATGTCATTAGTATTTACCTCCGGGTGCTATCATTTTATTGAAAATAGTTATGGCATTCCCTCCAGAGTTTAACTGTTGACTAATCAATATTCTTCTTGGGATCAGACATTTGGGGGTCAAACCATTATATCTAAGAGTAATAATGACTGACTTCTTTTTTTTCTTCCCCCACGAAACCGTTCCTCTTCCCCCATATTCAGAGTCATCTGAGTCATGCATAGACTCTCCATCTAAGGACAGAATATCTGAAAACTGTTCATTCAATTCCTCTTCTGTTTGAAATTCTGGTTTTACTCTATTGGAAGCTCTGATGCCATACGAAGACTTTGGTCTTTGATATCTTAAGTGACTGTTATTGACTCTAACCCTTCGTTTCCTTATATTAAAGAGTTTTGGTTTAATGTTAGCGACTCTTCTCAACCAATTCATTGAGGAATTCACAGAATAAGAGCTCTGTTTAGTTGCGTCTGAACTCGAAATATTTGATTGAGTTCTTGAGCTCACTTTAGAAGAAACGCCATTAGAGGTAGAGAACGCATTCTTAGCCCTTCGGACCAACTCATCCTTGGCCTCTTCCTCGAGGTCTCTGGTCTGATGCAGTCGTTTGAGGCCTAACCTATTGGTCTCTCCCTTTTCCAGCACTTCATTTAGAAGTTGATGCAATTGTCTTCTTCTCTCATCTTCTAATCTTCTAAGTCGGAGCACAGCCTCCGGTATTATTCTTCCCTCAGATGTCATCTATATTAAGAAATTAAAATAAACATGTACAAATAAGTAGGTAATGGACAAAGAATTGCTTTTAGATCAAAACATATTTTGACAAACAATTCAATATTTTAAATAAAAATAAAGTTGTGCCAAGAACAATTCCATCAATAATTTAAATTTAAAAATAATTGAAAAAGAAGTAAACAATACCAGTCCCGCTTGAATCAGATGACTACGGATTTTAGGTTTACGGAAATACTGGTGAAGGTGTGGGTCGTATAGACTGTTATACGTTCCCAAAGCGCTGTTGAATAACAAAACGTTTTAATGGTTTTAATGTAAAACAATTATAGCGAATGAAATAAAATACTCATTAAAACTAAATTTTATTAAAAAGATAATACTCTGGAAATTTCTTGTTGGCTGCGGCCACAGTCCACATGTTCTGCTTGCGGACAACCTCCCAGTCAACAGCTACCTATCCAGCAATCAATAAGTAAGCACATTTTCACCATTAGATGAACTTTTTAACGCAATTTTGTTGCCACCGATGAATGCCATTCAATATGAATGTCAACTAATAATTATTGATTTTCTTCTGCAGTTGCGATAGTGACTAAACTCAGACACATTTATTTATTCTGTACTCTTTACAAACAATAAAATCATGAATACACTTATGTTTTTACAAATCTTTATAAATCTCTATTTAAAAAATGAATAATACCTGTGCTCTGCATTAAAACCTGTGCTCTGGTATTGTGAAGCAAATACAGAATTCAATGCGAATAAAATAAAGGAAATAATGAATTAAATTTTTATTAAATAACCCAGATTAATTAAATCATTTATTAATTATCATGTTTATTTATTAATATTACATATTTAGGAATCTCTTTAGTCGTTTTAATTATTAACTAGGAACTTATATACATTTTAATTAAAAAAAAATATTTAAATGATCTAACTGAAATAAAAATAATTAATTATAATATAAGCTAGAATGTTTAAAAATATCGACGAGAAGAACAAACCAAGATTACATGATAAAATGAAACCTTGGTCAGATATTTTGCTCCAAAGTTTCAAAAGTGTTTTAGAATTAATATTATGAGAGAAACTAATGGCTCCAACAAACATATACTTGGTTATTTTAGAGTCCATATCGTCATATTTCATGAAATTGCTTTTATCACTGACCAAGGTTATATTCGAATGTTCAGTGAGAATACCAGTGATATAAACATCTTCTAAAAAGAGTGCGGGTAATGAGTGTAGGGATCTTTCATACAATTCATGGACACAATCGCCAGTCATAATGTGTGGGCCCACAATAAAGTCTGGATAATTTGGTGAAGGGTAACTTTTTTCGCTTACATACCACTTTGACTGATTGTCCCTTGCTACTAACCAATTAAGCCATTTATGTCCTAGAATAGTCTTTTTTAAATGGTGAATCTGATCAAGGTAATTCTTTAAGTTATCAACATTTATAAGAATATCGTCGTCTGATTTCATAATAAACTTAATATTCGGACAGAAAAGTGTTGTCCAACGCAAGACTCCAATCGATTTGAGAGTACAGTTCCGATAGGCGTCTATAAACTCAAACTGTAAGATATCATTGAATTGATTGTCTTCTCGGTATACACTTTGTTGAGCCATTGAGTTGTGATTAAGAGCCAAAACAAACAATATTTTGATTGAACTCTCAATTTTATAAAGAGTTTGAGCCCACGTCTCGCGAATGACTTTTCTTTGTTCAAAAGCCTCGACACGACTCCACACAAATAAAATTGTATTCAAATGTGAAAATTTAGGGCAAAAATCGCTTTTATTGATCCTTAGATTTCGGACGTACTTAACATAATCCGGGTATAATAGTTGGGGACTTATTAGATCGGTTTTAGCATTAGCAAGGGTATATCCGCTATCAAACACAAGGGATTCCAATTTGAGAATTTGAATATTCGTTGTATTTTTGGAAAATCTTTTATAATCAATGAATAATTTATATAATAAATAAATAACTAGCAAGTTTCCAGTTACACAAATTATTAATAACTTTATCTTAATTTTCATAATTTAAACAACTTACTTGGTCATATTATCATATAATTCTTAAAAAAATTTTTAAAACCTTTTTTTTAGTGACAGAATATTTGAGGGAAACAGAACTCGATTACAATATTAAATAAAAGAATTTTGATTAAATAAATTGTTTTTTCTATTAAAGAATATCAACAAACAAACAGCTATTGATTTGTTGAGACTACTGTTGCGATAGTAATTTATTAAAGGTTAGATGTTAGCTAGTACCTTTTACTGAATGAATTATTTTCAGTGATGACCAAAGGTTTCTACTCTAAAAAAGGTCAATTTGTTTTTATAATAGAAAATAAATGTAGAGTTCAATTTTCAATGGAAAACATATTCTAAATATGTTATATAGACATAGACTTTCAATTTAACCTAGATTAAAAATAAAAGTTTCAAGAATACATCGATGCCCTTAGGAGTGACTTATTTAAATTCTTTTATAAATAATTTAAATGGTATTCGAGAAATTGCTCTAAAAGAATTCAAGTTAACTATAGAACAAAAATTTTGTTTATTGGAATCTTAGAAAAGGAGAAGGGGTTATATTAGGGATTAATAAATTGCTTTTCTTTATCGATAGTTAACCCAAATGATGATTTACTCAACCGATTGGAGACTGTATTTAATACAAATAAATAATCTATTTTTTCAAAAAACTTAATTGTCAACAAATATTATCATAAATTTTGAGTCATTCTAACTATTTGTTACCCTTAGAGCAAATCGAGGGACAAATGAAACTGTTTTAAAGATGAGACCTAACTTTTGAGTTGTTGTGAATAGCGATCATTTGATCAGAATAAGTGCTAAAGTGTTTGGTTTAGAGCAGGGATACCGTTCTAGGATAAATGGGCAGAGTTATTTTATTATAATTACTGAATGCACTGACCATGAAAATGTTTTGACCAAGAGTTACTTTCAAATTACTCATTACATTATTTTTAACAAGATACAACTCTTTTAAGTGAGTTTTATTGCTTCGTTTTGTTTACATTTATTTATCAGAAGTTCATTGCATTTATTATTATACTCTTTATACTTTTATTACTCATTCAAATAATGCTAATTATGAATAATTTTAATGTCCTTGCGCAGCTCACATAGTTTATGCACAAAATCTCCTAAAAATATATCCAAAAACGGTTTCGTTGGTTTGTAGTACGAAATAATTAAGATTTTTATTGCCTCACAATTAAAAACTTTTACATAAATTATAAGTTATGACGTACTGAACTTTCATCGGTACTCAACCCAACTTTCATCAACCCTGTGGTCATCCCAACCTTCCAGTCATGTATTGGTTTAAGTTTTAAAGTTTAAAATTTAAACTCTTATTAGGAAAAACACTTTTTGTTATTAATCTTATTATCAGTTATTTTCTGTTTTACATTTAGTTGTCTTCGGATTACTTTTAAGTCAAGAAAATAATAAATTAAATTTCAAAAAAGTCAGTTATATTAGATTATAGTCTATTTTTAATAAGGGTTTCAAAGGGATGACCAGAAGTAGCGATCAGTACTACATGTGTAGTTAGACATCAAATTATGATTAAATGGTTTTAAATAAAAGGTTTGAAAAATAAAAAACGAGAATTTCATTGAGTGAAGAGTCAAGAGTTCGTGCATCTAATGATTGATTCGAATTATTTATAAACGAATTTTTGATAATTAATAGAAATGTCGGATTCACTCAATTATTCAAAAAGTCGATGGAATGGTTGGAATGGAAATGAGTGCGTTTATAAGAAAGACTACCACAAAGCCATTGAATACTATAACACAGCCATTGATTTATATCCATTGGAATACAGATATTTCGTGAACCGTTCCTTTTGTTTCGATCAGTTACAACAATTTGAGTTCGCTCTTGAAGACGCCCAGAGAGCTGTCACTCTTCAGTCAGATTGGGGTAAATGTTATTATCGAAAGGCCAGAGCATTAAAAGGCTTGAAAAGGTTGGAAGAGGCAGAGCTCTGCTTTCTTAAAGTCATTCAATTAGAAGGCAGTGATTGTAAAGAAGTTTTGCACGAATTGCAGACTTTGAAGGAATCAAAGAAAACACTCAACAAAACCTCCGATAATAGAGAGACGGTCGAAGAATTCAAACGCGAAGACACAAAACAAATTCCGGAAAACAATGAATTAATAAAGAATCGTAAAAATGGTTGGGATAGGGCTCTACCACTCAACAAATGTGATGACTTGCGTCAGTCCCACAACTTTGGAAATAATACCAAAAGTGGGAACAAAACAAACCCTTCGGACTCTAAGAATAAGAGAGTTTTCACAGATTCTAAGGGAGAGAAAAATCTATTGAAAGAATTGAGTGAATTCTTATTAAATAAAAATGAAATTCTTTCCAAAGAAAAGACTCAAATTATGGAAAATAAAATTTCGGAGAAAAAGTATAATAAAAACGAACGAAAGACTAATATTAATGAGAAAAGATCTCTAAAAACTGCTGAAAACGAAGGAAAGGTCTCCAATGAATTAAAGACAAGAAGTAACAGAAGAAATGTTCACAAAGGTATGGATGAAATCGTAGAAATTTGGGACGACTCGCGAAATCAATGGTCTCCTAATACTAACAGAACTCAAAATTCTGTTCCTCCGAAAAATTATCGAAATTCAGAGTAAACCCAAAAAATAACAAACGAATGATAATAATGTAGTTTTCAAACATTGATTTCAGGCCAACTAATGTCTGGGGTTTTAGAGGGCTTTACGTTTCAAACGTGAAGACTACAGACGAGACTAAAGAAATATTGAGACATATTTTAAGTGAATTCGGAAAAGTGACTCAAATTCAAATGATTGTCGACAAAGAGATGGCTCTCATTAATTTCGATAACCCGGAATCGCCGCGCGTTGCGATGTCTCGCCTTCAGGTGATTCAATGCAATTGAGTTCTCATTTATAAATTAATTGATTACTTAAAGGGCGCACATTTGCCAAACATTTGTATTCACAACCAAAACCTGCGGATAAGGTTTCGCCCTTTAAATGACTCAAAAAATTATCCATCAATTAATTGTGCGACAGAACGACAGCTCAACAAAGAGTGCTATTTCTGGAGAACTACGGGATGTAATTATAGCAAACTTTGCAAACTTAAACACATTCCCGCCAATAGAGGAGTCGATTACCAACCATGGTAAGATATTAATTCAACACATATTTACTTATTTGTTTTCACTACATTTAAAGGATGCAAAACATGAAAAACAAATTTAAACGACCAAATCGACAACGATATGAACCCCTTTAACTTCTTTAATCCCTTTAAAAGTATTTCACTCAAATTTTATCATTTCATTTATCAAATCCTTTTTATTTGTTTTATTCATTCAATGATAAAATTATTTTATTAATGATTTATAATAACCTGTTTTTGTTCAAACATTCATTTTAAACATTTTAACCAAATTTTGAACAAAAATTGTAAAAAATATGTTATTTGAATGACTTCTTATTTTCAATTATTTGTGGAATTAATGACAAAATATATATTTCTATTAAAAATAATCTCATTTTAAAATGTATTTCAATTATTTTCATTGAATTGAGTCTTAATTATTAGTAAATCATTTTAGTTAACGAATAAATTGATGTCAAAGTTGATAGTTAACAAAATGGTGTTTTACTATACAGGGTCCGCCATAAAGAAAGTGCACAATATTGTAACGTAAGGGAGCACTGGGTAGTCCTCGGGATTACCCGGAAAAAATTAAATATTTGAAAAAATAAGTTTTAATCAACAAATTATCAAAGAATAATTATAA
>JAQIXI010002524.1:0-10118 GCA_034700165.1 Galumnidae sp. Gr-Ori-00277
CATCCCAGGGGGGTATTTTGCCGATTTTTCGGCTCCAGGGGGGGTATTTTGGAATACCCCCCTATTTGCCATCCCTGATATTTATTTATGATTTCTAAGAAAAATATAATTAATTTTTTTTATAGATACACTCAATAACCAATCTAAGTAAGTACTTATCTTATTTTTGACCTATCTAATTAACTAAATTTAAAAACTAAAACTACTATAAACAGTGCATTTTTATGACCGATCCTATTAACTGATGGTTATTATTAACTATTTTTTGGTTTCCCGACCACTTAATTAGATCAGTCATTGAGTGTATCGTTCTTTTGAGTCCGACTTTAATTTAATATAAATTTTTTTATAATATTATTGTATTCCAGGTTTTATTAAAAAATGTTTTTAGATCTCCTTTTAAAAAGCCAGATCATTTTACTTGAAAATTAAAGTTTATTATTAAAATATAAATTTTATCTAATATTTAAACTAGAATCAATGAACTAAAAAAAGTTAAATGTCTATTGTATTTAAAATTGCAATGAACAAGGTAATAAAAAACGATATAAGGGTAAATTTTCTCATCAAACATAAATATTTTAAAAATAATCTTGATAAATAAAATAGTATTTGTTTACATTTTGTTAAAGGTTTTACAATATATTCTAATAATTAATATTTGATGAAAATTTTCCCTATTTATATTTATCTTGTTATAATATTTTTAAAAATTACCTTGATCATTAGGTGCTGCCATTTATATCATGGAATAACACTTCATTGAATGGTTTCGAATCAAACCTTATCCATGTTTTGAATAAAAGTTTGAATTTTACGTTTCAAATAATTGACTGCAAATATAAAACGGGTTCAAAATTACGGAATAATTCTTGGGATGGAATCATTGGAAAAGTTATAAGCAAGGTAAATTATATTTTATAATATTAAATATATATATATACAAAATATTAAATTCTATAATTATTTTACTATTAATTAATTTACTAAAAATTATAAATTATTTAAAAAACGGGCCAATAGGAAGCGGACTTTGGCTTAGGTAGTCTATCTATTACAAGTGATAGGGCACAAGTGGTGGACTACACACAACCCCATATCTTAAGTACCATTACTTTTACGACACCTTTAAGTCAACAATACTTTCATTCACTTTCACTGATATCTCCGTTTGATTACAAGATTTGGATCTGTTTTTTGATTTCTATTATATTATTAATATCTGTTTGTCTTCTATTCAAAAGTAAATCTAAATGGAAAAAATCAGACATCTTTTGGTTATTTCTTCAGATTCTTCTCAAACAATCGCTGAATACGACATCAATATTTGAAAATTTTTTTATATTTCAAATAATGCTATGGATTATGTGTTGTCTTATATTAACCACATTTTATGGCGGATGTATTCACTCACATATGATATCAATTAAGGATCAAAAATCTATCGAAACGGTATATGAATTATTAGAGGCCCAGAAAAGTGGAGAAATTCAAACATTAATTTCAAAGGATTCCTCCCATCATTCATTCATCATGGTAAAATTAAATAACCTAAATTCATTATATAAATATTATATAATATTTAAAAATCATTAAATTTTCAAAAAGAAATCAGAAATAAGTGTTTATCACGAAATGGGTCAACACTTGCAAACAGTAAAATCTATAGAAGAAGGGTTTGCACTTTTAAAGAGGTCAACCAATAAATATGCTTATATTAGTGAAAGAATTTTATTAGATTATCAAATTGGGTTAAATGGTGTTCCCTATAAGACCCCACCATTTAATGAAGAGTCGACTTTTTTTCTCGACTTTTTAACGATTGTTTTCAGAAAAAACTTTAAATATAAGAAACATTTCAACAAAATGTAAGTTCTATTACTACTATTTTCTATTGTAGTCTTGATTTATACCTTATGATTATTTCGTCTAATGTCCTTGCTCACTAGAATATCCAATGTTAAAGAAATGGGACTTTTGGAAAAGTGGCGGAAAAACTATTTCGATATTAAATTTCGTTTTAGAAATTATGAAGAAATCGATGATAAAAATAATTTTATGGCACTAAATTTAGATCAGCTTGCAAATATTTATATAATTTGTAGCCTTGGTTATTTTGTTTCACTATTGGTTTATTTTTATGAACTAATTATCCTACACTCCAAAATAAATGTGCCAACTTTCATTGATTCTAGAATTAAGAACATGTTTAAAAGTATATAATGTATTTTTACACTAAATTGAGTCGAATTAATATTTATAATTAAAAAAAATTAATTAACAAATTTAATCAAATTCTATTTGATTTAATGCAGGATAATTTAAGTTATAGTCAGGAATCGACTTTTGTTTATCAAGAAGTTTATGAAACTCTATGAAAATAAATTGACAATAAATATGTATAAAATTATTTTGAGCATTTATGAATTTTCATATTAAAATTTAATAGATTAGAAATGACCCTGATTAATTTGAAACAAATATTTATGAATTACCTGAAAATCTTTTCTAATGACTAACGTTTGTTAAAAAATTATTATCAAAATAGACTTCAATACAAATTCAATGTTTTTATGTATCATTATTTATTGACAAATTGAGCACGATACTTTAATCTTTAACAGGGATGGCAAATAGGGGGGTATTCCATAATACCCCCCCTGGAGCCAAAAAATTGGCAAAATACCCCCCCTGGGATCAGCGCGAGAGGACCCCCCTCGAGCCGCCGCGAAGCGTTTTAACGCAACTTTATTGTGGTTTCTGTTACTTTTCATAGTAATTACAGTCATCTTATGGATTTTTTGCTTATTTTTTGCTTATTTTTTCCCGATTTTTCACTATTTTAGCCAAAAATCGAACCGGCGCTTTGCGCCAGCTCGAGGGGGGTCTTCTCGCGCTCATCCCAGGGGGGTATTTTGCCGATTTTTCGGCTCCAGGGGGGGTATTTTGGAATACCCCCCCTATTTGCCATCCCTGATATTAATTTATTGATAATTTATGGGAAATGAATGGCTGTTCTAATTTGATAAATAAGTACTTGATAAATTTATATCCTTACATTGAAATTGCATAATACAATAATCAATGATGAAAATTGAACATGTTAAGCCAAATTCAAACAGATGTTATGTTTCATGGCCCATGAATCATGGGCAATTATCAATAAAGAATCTTATTTCAATGAGTAAGTAATTTTTAGGAAACAAAGATATGAAAAAGAATTGCGGCTGAAAAACAAATACATGGACTACATATCACTTCGTAAATGTAATGAAAAACTATTTTTTATAAAATTTAAAATAAGTCGTATTTATCGAGAAAAGTCTATTTGTCTAATAAGACTTTGAGGCGAAAGTTGGAGGAAAATAACCAAAATAATACCATGGAATTAAATTCATTTAAACTTGCTAATCTTTTTATTATTTGTGCTTACTTATATTTTATATCATTCATTACTTATATTATTTCATAAAAATTTTCTAGGCTTCTCAAAAATTTGATTATATAATTATGATTTTACCTAGCAAATTTTTAGGGTAATTTACTTTTTATTAATAAATTATAATAATTACTCAATTCTAGTACATTTACCCAAATATAACTAATCTGACCTTTTAGGAAATAGCAAAAATTGTATCTATATGACATAAATATTAATTAAAATGTTTAGAAACGTTTCAATTGTAAAGATTTACCCTAATAAGTCAGAGTTGCTGCTATCTTATGGATCCAATATATACTTTCAATCCATACTCTACATTAATTTATTTGAAATACTATTAACCATCTGGGAAATTTATTTAATTTTAAACCAAAATTTTGAAATAATAATGTTTTATTGATTTATGTCCAATTTAATATGAACATGGAAATAGAAGATAAGAATAAATTAGAAGTAATTGATAGAGTCCCTAATTTTGGAACATAGACTTTCTCATTTACAGCTTATGACACTGTGTTGGTCTCTTTCCAGACTCTAAAGACATAACTAAACCTGAATTCGAGACATAATTAGAATGGCTAACTAGTAATTTCGAAAATAAATTTTCAAAAAATATATTAACATGCTCTATTTTAAATATAAATATAGTTTATATTTTGATCAATGGAAAGAATCTAATTAAAGAAAAATATAAAGAGTGGCTTGATACTTTGGAAAGTTGTTGGAATCAGTCTGAAGAATATTAAGCCGGATGTTTAGAATACGAAGGATTTAACAAAAATTAACTATAAATAAATAAACGACACAATAAATTATTATATTGAAGAAATTCTTCATTAGATAAAAGTGAAGTTGAGATGAACGATTTTTTTCTTTTCAAAGACAAATGGCCTATATCAACTTTCTATCCATTGTCGGTGGTAGTGATTTTATTTGACCAAATGTTGTGATAAGAATTGTTTAGATATTCTGTACCCCAACTGGCATTTAATAATTGATTTTGTCAGTCATTCCAATGATATCTCGTATTTAGGTTTAGTTATATCTTTAGGGTCTGGAATGAGGTCAAAACACGCAATGTCATAAACTGTGAATGAGAAAGTCCCTGGTCTAAAATTAGAGATTCTATCAATTACTTCCAATTTATTCTTATCTTCTGTTACCATGTACAAATTAAATCTTACATAAGTAAATAAAGTATTGTTATTTCAAAATATTGGTCTACCTATTATAATTTTAAAACTAAATAAATACCAAATTAATGTAGAGTAAAAGCAAGTTTATATTCGACCGATAAGATACTTGTTTTCAAACACAAAAGAAGTAATTAAAATATAACTAGTGGATTATTACAAGGAAGTCAATTTTGTCTTATTTAATTATCTGGGCTAAATCTTTCATCAATATAAGAGTATTTTTTTTATCCTTTAATTATTGCAAAGACCTGTTTGTTATGGTAGCCGAATTAAATATATTTAATCAAGATTATCCAGGAAAACATTTATGTGAATTTACATTTATAAAGATTAATAATTCAAGAGCATCCCACCGCTGCCACCACTTGTATTAAAGTTGAGAACTTGTATGAAACACATTATGAAACAACTGACTAACGGGTTTAATAATTTGTGATTATTAATAGAATGCTTCAGAGAAGACACAATGAAATTTATAAAAAATTGAATCATTAAATTGCCGCAAAAGAAGAGAATATTTAATATCAAAAGGACAATCCCAAAGTAAAAGAGATAACTGATCTTATACTAGGATTCAGTGAAGTCCAACAAAGTTTTATTCTAATTCCTATATATACAGAAGAATTTATGGGAAACTGATAAGATTTATATTTTTCTTTCATATCGCTGATTACACAGAATGGAGAAATTCCTTTGAATTAATTGAAGAAATTATGAATAAGAGTTCACAAATATCAATGGTTAATTAAAGTCATATATTTTGCCGAATTAATAGTAATCGAAAAGATTTATCAAAATTATAAAAGAAGCTTAATGAGACGACTTTAATTGGAGTATAAAATAAGCGGAGAGACAAATGAATAAGAAATAAAAATTTAAAAGAAAATTCCATCATAAGAAAAATAGAGATGAATATTTTCAAGTATATTATTCAGGAATAATTTAATCTTAATAATTTATTTTAAAAATAAAATATTCTGTTTATTGAAGACAAGAATTAAATCAGTTGGTACATGTCTGAATGCTCTTGTAGAATGTGCTTACAACTTGTTTTCAATGAATGATGAGTGGGAAGACCTTCTAATGCGACAATTTATTTGTCTTTTCCCAAATCATTTATTGGAATTTATAAATTTATATTGAAAATTTTTGACGTTAATGAAAAGAAGACTAAGATAATTGATCCAAATAAAGATAAATATAAATAAAGATAAAATTTAAATCAATTTGTTGAATATATCGATAACTTAATAGGAGGTCATTTCGGGACATATAACGAACATTTACCTAAAAAAATAACTAGAAAAATATTGATTTTTGAAAATTTGAATATAAAAATATTAATAAAATTCAAAGTTATATATAGGCCAAGATCATAAAATTGGTTTAAGAAATAACAGTTTGGGTACAAAATTAACTCAAACCATATTAGAGTTATTCAAAATTTCCGAATTATAATAAGTATACCAATATTTTTAGATACAAATACTTTATTGATTTATATCCGATTTAATATGAAGATGGCAAAAGAAAATAAGAATAAATTAGAAGTAATTGAGAGAATCCTTTATTTTAAAACACTTTCTCAAAAACAGCTTATGACAATGTGTTGTCCTATTTTAAACCCTAAAGTCATATTTGAAAGTTTAATAATTATAATTCTAAAATTAAACAAATTTTACCGCTGGCAAATTTTATTTAATAATTAATTTAGAGAATGAATGGCAAGTTTACATTGAACTAATAAGATTCCTGCAGCTCTAACTTAATAGGATAAATCTTAATCAATTGAAAAAAATCTACTTTTTAATAAAGAATGTCTCACTTTTAATTGACTTCATTTAAAGGGATTTTCCCATTCTGTGTTATCAGTGATATAGAAGAAAAATATAAATTTTATCAGTTTCCCATAAATTCTTCTGTATATATATGATTTAGAATAAAACTTTGTTGAACTTCACTAAATCCAAGTAAAAGATCAGTTATCTCTTTTACTTTGGGATTGTCCTTTTGATATTAAATATTCTTTTCATTTGCGACAATTTGATGATTCAATTTTTATAAATTCCATTGTCTTCTCTGAAGCATTATTAAACCCGTAAGTCGGTTGAGCTTCATAATGTGTTCCAACTTTACTACAAGTGGTGGCAGCGGTGGGATGCTCTTGAATTATTAATCTTTATAAATGTAAATTCATATAAATTCCAAACCATTGAACCGCAAAATATTTGTTCGTCGAACACCATTTAGAGGAATACTAATACATTAACAATTAAAACATTACTAGATTATATCAGCCATTTGAATTTTATTTTATCAAAATTAAGGCAAAAATACTAATATTAAATGTTTTATTTTAAATATTAAATATTAAATAGTAAAATATGGAATAATTTATATTTATTGATGGAAAACATAGTCTATATACAGGCATTTGATTGTACTTGTTTCATTAATTTAGTAAAATTCAATTTATAATTCAAATTTTATTTACTTTTATATTCATAATATATTTTATTCAACAAAACTGCGCCTAAAATATAATCAAATATATTATATTATTTTGAAATAATTATAAAAATATTAAAATTGATTTTAAGAAGTTCTGGTTAACTGTTGTCGCAATGAAAACATTTACTGATATTTATTTATGATATCTATAAATAAATATAAGAAAAATATAATTAAATTTTTTAATAGATATCGTTCTTTTGAGTCCGACTTTAATATTATTAGGGTGGTCAATAAGTTTTAATCGAGCCATTTTGGATATTTCTCCGGAACGGGACCAGCTAGCTCAAATCTGTAAAGTGCCAAATGAACATCTATCGATTTGTGGTCTACCATTGTCACCATAATCTGATCCAATTAAATCTTCATAAAAAACTCGGAACCTTTGCAAAGGTCTAGGTCACAGTAAATACCCTGATAGGTGGACCTGGTTTTATGAGTGCATATGAAAGAGGGATAGTTAAACTGTGATATAAAACAATAATCATAAGAATCGGACTGATATTATAGGCAGGGCAGAAGTTTGAAAATCGCATATTTCGATACAACAAGAAAAAAATTCACGGTTTTGGGTACAAATTTTTTTGTTGAAAAATTAAAATAGCGTGAACTTTTTTTATGCTGTATCCAAAAATTATTTTATACGAAAAATTGCAATATTTCATATTTTAATCATATTTTATGCAATAATTTTATGATTATTATAAAAAATTATTCTAATGTAAGCAATAAATGTTTAAACTGGAAATTTGCCAATAAATGTTTAAGAAAAGTTGTTTATCAAATTTAGCGAAAACATGTTTTGCTGTTAATAATCAAGGCTAAGGTTAAAAATTTATTTTTCATTTACATATATAAGTTTATGTGAATATCCAAATATAACATTTCATTAAGAAATGTTAAATCAAACTGAAATAAAATGAAAGTTTTTGAGAAAAGTTTTATTGTGCTCTCCATATCTTTAGTCATTTTTTTGACTAATACTAAACACTTTATTAAGGGACAGCCAGAAACTGGTACAATACCTAAAAAGACACGTCTTCAATGTCGTGTAGTGCATACTGCTCTACCTGAGCAAGTTCAACCCAATACGGTATGCGAAGAAGTAACTATTCCAGGAAGTGGAATCAACTTGAGTAGGGAAAATCAGATGTGAGTTTTCTTGATAAATCAATTTTTTTGATAAAATATGTTTAATTTTTTAGGGGTTTCATAGCCACAATGGTAAAATGTGAGCAACCACTTGACCAAATAAAAATTCTTTGCCGTAAGGCGTATGGAACCAATGCCTTCAGCGATTCACATTTTAACTTGTTGTATAGACAATTTAGAGATGGTGAAAGAAATAGTACAAATAGATGCCCAGTTCAAGGTAGACCAGTGACAGCAACTGATGATGACCATGCAGATCAACTCTATTGGTTATTTTGAAAATTTTGATCTCTCCGGAATACCCCCCCCCCTTTGGCCATCCCTGGTATTAGTTTATCGCCGAACCCAGAAATTGAATTTTTCTATTTTCAATTTTAC
Organism: Galumnidae sp. Gr-Ori-00277; assembly: GCA_034700165.1. NCBI lineage: Eukaryota > Metazoa > Arthropoda > Arachnida > Sarcoptiformes > Galumnidae > Galumnidae sp. Gr-Ori-00277. The sequence goes on from JAQIXI010002524.1 coordinate 8,680, forward strand.
GCAAGTTACTTGAAATTTTTCAAATATCACAATTAACTTAAGAGAAGCAAGATGATTTGACAATTTTTTGGCAGACTTTAAAAAATTACAAAATTTCAAAAAATAACAAGTTGATTTTAAAAATATTTGTCTATTTATAAAATAGAATAAATATTGAATAAGTCGTAAAAATATTACATGAAACTTCCAAATATAAACAAGTTAAAATAGCATGCAAAATATTAGTATTATTGCCCCCTATATTGGGCGCTATTGAATATACAAAGTTATTTATTATACCATAAATTAATTTACGAACAACTTATGGATTATTCGAATAATTTATATAAAATATACAATATTTTAATAGGAAGCTGATTTTGGCCTAGGTAGTTTTTATATTACAAGTGATAGTGCAGAAATGGTGGACTACACACAACCCCATATCTTAAGTACCATTACTTTTATGAGACTTATAAGTCGACAATACTTTCATTCACTTTCACTGATATCTCCGTTTGATTACAAGATTTGGATCTGTTTTTTGATTTTCATTTCGTTATTAATATCTGTTTGTCTTCTCTTTGAAAAGAAGACAAATATTAAAAATTCAGACATTTTTTGGTTATTCCTTCAGATTCTTTTCAAACAATCACTAAATATGAGATCAATTATTGGGAATTTTTTTATATTTCAAATAATGCTTTAAATTATCTCTTGTTTTATATTAACCACATTTTATGGCGGATGTATTCACTCACATATGATGTCAATAATCAAAAGTCTATCGAAACGGTATATGAATTATTAGAGGCTCAGAAAAATGGAGAAATTCAGATATTAACTCGAAAGTCTAGCTCCCATTATTCAGTAATTAAGGTAAATTAATAATTTAAATATCTTGTTAAAAACATTTCAAAATTTTTAAAACTGATTTTTCAAAAAGAAATCAGAATTAAGTGTTTATCACGAAATGGGCCAACACTTGCATACAGTGACGAATACAGAAGAAGCGTTTACAGTGTAAACTTTACACTTCTGAAAAACTCAACCAAAAAATATGCTTATATTAGCGAAAGAATTCATTTAGATTTTCATATAAAGTCAAGGGGTGTTCCCTATAAGACTCCACCATTTAATGAAGAATCGAATTTTTTTCTCGATTTTTTAACGATTGTTTTTAGAAAAAACTTTAAATATAAGAAACATTTCAACAAAATGTAAGTTCCATTAATACTATTTCTTATTGTAGTCTTGATTAATTGCTTATGATTATTTCATCTAATGTCCTTGCTCACTAGAATATCTAATGTTAAAGAAACGGGACTTGAAGAAATCTTTATTTTGGAACGTGCTCAAATTTGCAATAAAATATGTTTAAATATTTAGTGGTTTAAATAGGATTTTTAATATTTTGAGTCAATTTTTTCAAAACGTTAATCATTGAAACAATTATTTTG
>JAQIXI010002525.1:0-10115 GCA_034700165.1 Galumnidae sp. Gr-Ori-00277
TTGATTTTCTGAATTTAAATTTAAATATAATTTCTGTTAATTATTTGATTCTCGCTTTGAATACAATTTTATAATAATTAGCGGACATTGAATTCACGCTTTAATTCAAAATCAAAGTATTTGACGATTTATTGGTTATCCGTTTAAAGGTTTAAATATTTAAAAATTAAAGTTATCGACGGTTTTATAATGACCAAGAATATTGTTGACAACTTTTGCAGACGATTTGCATTCATTTAGAATTAAATTAATTGTTTTGCGATTCGTTTGGATTTGAATAACATTTCATTAGAAAATCAATTGTTTTGAGAGAATACCCGAAACTATTCATTAATTTATTAGCGATTTTTATTATTCAGATTTTTAGTCAAAAGAATTATGAATTTGTGGTCAAAGGCAGTGCTTTTTCTTCTATTCAGTGCAGTAATGGTTAACTCATTACTGGATGGCATAAAAGTCGGCGATTGTATTATAGAAAAGTTCGGCGGAAAACTCGTTGACACCGATCTGGAAATTAAGTGTTGTTTACAATATTACTTATGGTGTGTCAGCTACGAAGTGAGAGCGATGTCTTAACTAATATTTGACTCATTTTTTACGTCTTATCCAATGAATTAGAGATTGTATTGTCCACAGAGTGAGACCACAAAAGAAAAATATGACCTAATCTTAGAAAATCCTGTGGAAAGACTACTCCCACTAAACAAATGTGTGGAAATCATTTCAAAACTTTTGGACAGATTGACGGCGACTGCAAACAATATGAACACTCGACTTGTGACAACTATTCTTGGTCTTCGACTTCAGGTCCGAAAGATCCCAAAAATGTGTCCAACGGTTTATTAGAGCCGACTTTCATTCTCTCGGTTTTTGCCGTTATTTCTATTTATTTCATATTTTAATTCATTTTATTTGTATTTCAAATCTTTTGTTAAAATTCTTGAATTGATTTTAATTTGTATTCGTTTTAATAAAATTTTATTCAATGAATGAATCGTTTCTTATATAAGACTTAAATTAAAAGTTTTGCGATTCGTTTGGATTTGAATTACATTTCATTAGAAAATTAATAATTTTTAGGGAAATCCCGAAAAATATTCGTTAATTTACGTTAAATTTTTATTAATCAAAAAGTTTTTATCAAAAAGTTATGAATTTGTGACTAAAAAGTGACTTATATTCAGTGCAGTAATGGTTAAGTTCTACGAATAAAAGAGGATTATATTTGTGTTTCGTTGAAATAGTGTTGGACGACATCGATGGACAGCATATACAACATGTCAAAAAGCGTTGACCCTATAATCATTTGACCCCAACCATAGACCAAATTTGCGAATTAATTAATTACTAATTAATAATTAGTAATTATTATAAATTTAAAAATATGTAAATTTAATAGCTTTTACTTTAGATATATTTTTATTAAATTATTTAATTTTGAATTCAATATGAATTTATGGTAACAATAAAGAGTTTTTACTGTATCTCAAATTCAAATTCGAAATCCTCTCAATTTGTCCATAATTTTTGAGTTTAAAGACATTAATTGTATTAAGAATTAATTCAAATGTCGTTAATGTCTTCCATTAGAGTTACAAACATTTGATTTAATGGTTTTAATAAACCGAAATTCATTAACAATAATTCAATATTAAATTTAATCTTGCTAAGTTATATCAAATGCACTTATTTTTTGTCAAATGTTCTTGAACTGTTTTTGTTACTGGGTAAATTATAATTTATTCCATTTGTAAATTGTTTAATTATTTTTGAACTTATGTTGTATAAAGTGAAAGAAATATTGTGCAAGGTCTTATATTTTCTAAAATATATCAATTTATTAATAAATGTCAATAAAATGATAAATTGGTGTCGTCTCAAAAACACTAAACTACTTTCTCTATGAATAAAACACAACTAAAACTAAATAATTTCACGGATAGAATTTAATTAAAACACTTAATTGAATTTATTTTAAAACATTAGTTTAAGGGAAAACTATAGGCTTTATATTATTGTGTAGAACTACCCTTCACTTTTGATCGGTACTCGTCGAGAGGATTTGCCGCATAAAAAACAATGTAATGCGAACACTACTTTTATATAAAAGTCATTCAATTAAATGTTTTAATTAAATTCTATCCGTGAAGTTATTTAGTTTTAGTTGTGTTTTATTCATGTTAATAAAAATAATATTGATTTAATAAAAATTACCTAGATAAATCGAGTCGTGTAAATTTAACACTACTTTCATAGAGAAAGTAGTGTTTAGTGTTTTTGAGACGACACCAGAAATAACCTTGATTTATTTTGCCCAAAAGAAAAATCTAATTAATGATTATATAAATAATAACTAAAAAGAAAATTATATCAAACAAGATTTGAGGGCAAAGCCAATAGTCACTACATTTACGGTCAAAACTTAAGTATATAATGAAACTTATTTTACAAGATTAAATTATGTAAATCATTTGACAAAAAAGACTTCGAAACTTTCCCGTTACTAGCAAAAGACCTCCCTGTCTTCTCCATTACGGGTGAAAAACAAATACATATAATACATATCACTTCGTAAATGTAGTGAAAAATGGATTTCAATGTATATTGTGAGCAAGATCATAATAGATAAGACCTGATATGGCAAATGACCTCGATTTCCAGGGGTGTATTTGGCAAAATACCCCACCCTGGAGGCCAAAAACCTAGACAGACTTAGTGCTTGTCCATAGACGTAATGTTAAGGTTTTCAAAATCCCAGGGGGTATTTTGCCGATTTTTCGTTCCAGGGGGTATACTGGTAATACCCGTATGTCAGGATAAGACAAATATTTGGGTAAATCGCTTCATATGAAAACTTATTTCAAATGAATGGAAAGAATTGAAATAAATCATAATCTTATTATCATTTTAAACTAGGGAAAAATACATGTATTTTGAAAACCGGTTTGTATTTTTCTTAGAAAAATACAGTATAATACAACATGTATTTTACATTTACTATATAAGCATAACTTTGGGCAAAATTCCCTTCCCTTGTTTTTATTCCCAGAATTAAGGAGTTTTGGGAGCTTTTGAAAATGGGAAGCTTCTCATCTTCCCATTTAGGGACAACACTAATAATGCCTGCCATCCCTATTTTAAACACATTCTTTTGTATTACTCTATAAGTAGACCACATTCTATATGTTCAACAAAAGTGTTGACATTTCCGATGTTATAGTTATAGAGCTTTTACTGTAATATAAATAAGTTATCAATAATAACATTAAATGCCATTTATTTGTCCATAAATTTCCATTAAAAAAATGAACAAAATAAAAATGGAATAATTTGTTTAAGAATATAACTAATTAAATGATCATGCTAAAATAGCTAACCTAATGACAATTTTCTCGTTAACATAAAGAATCTTAAAAATAAGATAAACGTTTTGAAAGCAATTCTTCGGGTTATAACAAATTGTTGTCCACACGAAAAGCCAATTAAACGCCTCTTTTCTCCACATCTTTTCATTTCATTAATTAATTTTAATTTTAAACATAACTCCAAAAGTTTAGAATTTTTTGTATAAAATTTATGCAAATTTTTGTATAATTTATTAAATTCGTGGTTAAGAGAAGAGGTAAACAAATTGAAAATAAGGCCCACTATTATAGTTGAACAAAGAAGTACCATGCTTAAAAAGCGCATCAATATTTCCATATTATTAGAAAGGGCAGATTCCAAAAGAATAAGATTGAACGGGTTCAAAAAGTAACAGATAATGAAAATATACTTGCTCCAAAATTTATTATACAATGTTATATCTAAAATTATCTTGTCAATTTCCTTAATCAAGGTAGAAATTGACCTAGAATTCAAGATCCAGATCTGCTTGGTCAGTTTTGTTATATTTTCATTGACTAATGAAATTCTTAATTTGCAATTATTGCAGGTTACAAAAAAGTAGAAGAAACTAAAATGGTAACTTGAAATTATTGCGAACACTATTACATAATTTACAAATAAGGAAGTGAGCCAGATATGAACTTTCACCAAGCTAAAATTAAATATAATAACAGATATAATTAGCGCACATGTAATGATGTAAGTTTGCCAGAATGAGACCATGGTTATTTTCTTGAATCGTTGCACTTTTTTCACATATTTTTCGATAGAATTTTTGTCTTTTAAACCAATTTTATGGAAATTTTGATATTCTTTGAGAACTTTAATGATTTCAATCCATTTATAGTCAGACTTTTGCCCAAAATTAAGAATTAGTGACAAAACAATTGTTAGAATTATAGCCAAAAATGAAAGTAAGTAAAGAAGTTTAGGTTTTGCGCTCAGGTATTGGCAAATATCGTATGCCAAAAAGAATTGATGAATTGTATCATGCTCATTTGCCAAACATAATATAGAGAAATAAATAGCAGACAATATATTAAAAGTTAATACAAAACAAAACTTAATTTTCTGTCGATTTAGTACTGATTTGTCGACCCTTTCATCGATTAAATCAAATCTGCAGAGAATCCAATAATTAACAAAAGGTTGAGTTATATTAATACTTTTCACTTGAAATTGTTGCATGGTCACTTTAAACCAAATAATAACTAAGAAAAATATATTAAGAATAGCTTCTAAAATAACTTTAAACTTATGGTAAACAACGAAAAACATCTAAAATTCAAATGATTTGCAATAAATTACTTTAAAACGAATTTCAAATTACATTTACTTCAAATTGTATTTATTTGACCTTGCTCAAACTTAAGAATATCAATAAAAATAAATTTCTAAATAAATAATAAAACAATAATTAGAGTAAAATGAATAAACATTTTCTTTATTTTTATTAAAACATTTAATAAACAAATTTAAAAACAAAAGGAAATATCAAAACAATAACTAAAATATGAAATGTCTTTTGAATTAAAGAATCGCTTGAATTGTGGGCACAACCGCTCCCGAAGTAACGCTTATATATTTCATCCATTTTTCCTTTACTTTTCAATTGTTTCAGAAATTGGTTAAAGACATCCAAAAATTTGGAGCCTTTGGGCAGTGCTATTGAGATGTGGCGTTGAAAGTACTGTCGATTGTCTGTAATTACAGTGAAATCACAACTTTGTTTAGCCATCAGTTGGACAGTCATAGAGTCGCCAATAAATGCATAACTACTTGTTTTTACTTTTTTCAGTGCCATTTCGAGGTTAGTTACAGAAACTCCTCTACTTCTCATCAGAGCATACATACGGTTAAGAATAAGATCGTTTGAGTCTTCAAAAAGTTGCATGATACTACTATCCAATAATGAGCCGTAAGCCACTCGAGTCTGATCCGCCAAACCTCGAAATGATGTGATATTTCCGATGTTTTTCTTTGAAATCAAAGCACTGACGCTATAATTCAGTATTGGATCAGTGAAGTCAACATATCGTTTGCGTTCGTCCGTCACTTCAATATTAGAAACACCAAAATCTGCGCTCTTTTATACACAAAAATGTCAATAAAATTGTCAAATAAATATTAAACCAGTGATGCACAAGTATGTTGGGGTAGGAAAGACTACTTTTCATATTTAACTTCTGTTAGTGTTAATCGAATTATATAAAAGTAATAAAAATTAATTTTATTTCAAACTTAATCTAAATTATAAATTGAGTTATATTTGAACACAAAATATAAAAGAATATTATCTTAATTTCAATAATTAATTATCTTTTTAATGATTTATTTTAATCAAAGATAATAAAAGTAGCATGTTAATCTTATCACTGTTATGACTTTTTTTCAAGAAATCTAATCAAATATTTTCATTAAAAAGATGTCATTTTCCTAAAAAATAATATCAAAGTAATGACTACATTAAGTAATGTTTGGACAACCCTTTGAGTGCATCACTGCCTTAATATATAATTTAGTCTCACATTAGTGCGGACTTCACCCAAAAGGCCTGAAATATTGTCGTGTCTTTTGTCAACAGTTCCCAACTCTCGTTCTTCATATAAATAATAGTTAAAGTCAGAGACATTACTCATTGCATCCAAAACATCGATAATATATCCTTTGTATTGATTTCCATCTTTGATGATAAATGGGTGCGACTGTAATCATATTTCAATTATATTTTTTTAAAGGAAATAAATCGATTTTTCATGATTTAATGTTGATCTAGGGTTGATCTAGGCAAAATTGCACACTTTATTTACCACTAAATTATGCCTTTAATAAGAATAGTCTATAATACCATTCATTGACTAATTGTAAAGTTTTTATTCTTATGATAATTAACACAAAAGTTAATTATATGAGGAAATTTTGAAATATGACCCTGGATATGTCTGAAATTACATGTTTAGAGATAAAGTCTGGGTATAAATGTAAGAATGAGTGAAATTTTAATAGTTTTAGTCATTATTATAAAGTTTCAAATTATAAAAAACTAGTTTTATTACCATAGCTTTGGTATGACATAAGTGTGAGACAAAAGTTCAGATACATTGTATTCATATTTTTATTAACAAGTTAATACAAACTTGATCATTTTTAAACCTGAAAACATTATATTAATAAAAGGCAGAAATCAAATGTTTTTCTTTAAAAAAATAATTTGAAATAATAGTAAACTTTTAAAACTTAATGGATATCTCTTTTGTCACACATTTATGTCATATCACGAAATCCACTAAATGTTTAAATTGCGTTTTGAACATACCTCGAGCATAACACCTCTCAACATTGCGTTATATACAACTGAAAGATAACTTATTAAGAATACAAAAAACATAAGTATTTTACTAAACATTTTTCACACAAAAAGTAACAAAAATCAGATAAAAACACTTAAAACATGATTTTAAAACGAGGACTGAATTGTCAAATAAAGTCAACTGTCCTCTAAGCACACGACCAGTAAATTAAAAGCCAACGTCTCTTTCACTGATGCGAAACATCCGAAAACATTTTATTTGAGATTCATTTTTTGAACACTTCCTATGAATAGCACTTTATATGACGGCTTCCGAAATACTCTGACTTTTACTCGTTTTTCATTTCATTGAATACAAGAATAACAACAGAAATAATAATAATAATAATCGGAGACAATTACTCTGTGAATAGACGTGGAAACAAAACTAACCCATCAAATATTATGCGAATTATTTTATCCTTGAAGTCTATTTACTGTTGTATTCCTGGACTCTCGTTATATAATAAAATAAAACGACTCAGGCTTTGAACACAACAAAAAAACTTAAGCTTTGCGCTCAACACAGCATTAATACATATCGGAGTGTCTTTTGCGACGGGTGTCTAACACTCACACCCATCAGAATCGGTGCAGTAATAGTGAAACGGCTATACATTAGTGATATAATACACCTAATAATTATGGATATGACCAAGATCTTTTTATATATTAATAACTATTATAATAAAATGTTTATTTAAGTTATCGATTTTTGTTTAATTTAATATAATCTAGGTTAAAATAATTATTAAGCATTTTTAATGCTATTAAACAAATAGAATGTTCTAATTAGATTGAAATGAATTGATTTGATCTTGCTTACAATTGTATTTATCAAATATTTAATAGATTTTTGTGTTAATATAATTCGAGTAGAAATAATACATTTAATGTATTCTAGAATCGCACAGAATATGCATTTCTTCATACAAATTACTGTTATAATATTAGCAGAAATAAATTGTTTTTAAAACAGGAATGTGCATGGTCAACTTTTTAATGCTCTAAATTTTTTATATTTACACAACTTTTGATGTCTCAACAAAATTATATAACAATTATTCTTTAGATTTGATAACTCAACTAGATAAAACTATATATTTTTTATATTTACCGAATATTTTTAACAAAAGAGTAGTTAACCTCCCGATAGACATCCCTGTCATTCAAGTTATTTAAATATCGCTTACATAAGAGTTTTGCTGATATCATAACCATTAAGAAACTAATCAATTGTTTGGCAAAAATTTCAAATAATTCACAATTTTTTCCAAATATAATATAATATAAATAAAACTTATTTTTCTTTAATAATTCCTTTTAGTATTTAATAGTTTTGTTAATTAATATTTACTAAAACATTAATTTCTATAATTTATTAGTAATAATAATAATATAATTTATTAATATTTTTTAATAATAATAAACTTAAAAGGAATACATTTATTAATAGAAATTTAATATCTTTTAAATATTATCTTTTCTGACACTTTAAATAACTTATGAAAGAGTTATATAACGGAATAAAATTTTTTTAATAAGTAAACAAATGTCTGAAATATAAGAGATGTCTAAGAGTCAATTTGTGGAAAGCAAATTAAAAAATATGCAAGTACAAATGATTTTTTATGGGATATCATGTTCTCATTCCCACAAACATGTAATGAGTTTTCAATTTTATTATTAAGAGCACAGAATGAGTTGACCACTGTTTGGAGTACAGACTAACTATGACTTTGCGATTACCGCTTAAAAGGTAACAATAGTTACCAAAAGTGTCTGTAACAGTGGTCAACTCATTCTGTGCTCTTAATAATGTAATACATTTTAATTGATTATTAATTTAATTACTATATTTTCAGTTCTAAAATCAATTAATTTATTAATTTCTTTAATTGAAAATAAAATTCATTAAATGATTATTATTTCAAAGTTTTATTCAAATTATATTTTTTCCAATAAATAAATAAAAGGTATGAAAGCGTTCACTGATTTATGTTTTGTATTCAAATATTAGTCCAAAACTATAGCAACAAATGGATAATCAATTCGGATATAATTATTCGATTCGGAAATGACCTGATTATGAAGTGCATACTTTATAAACTTTACTTACTTATATTTTTAAAAGTAATTTAAAGCTATATTAAACACCTTGTTAAAATTTCATTAAATAAATAAATAAATTCAAAGATATAACAATAAATTAAAATTTTCGTAGCATTTAATAACTTTATGTAATTTATTATATAATTATATTATTTATTACAATAATATTAATATCTTTTAATAATAATAATAATAAAATTCTATAAAAACCTAAATAATGGACCCAGATGTCAATGGAGTGGCCTTTAAGTTATTTTTTAGTTGTTACTTGTTCATATTGTAAATTACAAATACAATTTTTAATGTAGTGAACTAATCTTGGCAATTATTCACTAACATTCAGTTTCGTGTGACTCAGTGGTGACAGAAGTAGTGCTGACAGTAGTGGTGCCGACAGTAGTGGTGCCGACAGAAGTGGTGCCGACAGTAGTGGTGCCGACAGAAGTGGTGCCGACAGTAGTGGGGCCGACAGTAGTGGTGCCGACAGTAATGGTGTCGACAGTAGTGGTGCCGACAGTAGTGGTGACAGTAATGGCTCTTTGAGTGACCAGATCGGGAAAAACGTCAGCATGCAATAATAACATGTTGTTGACACTGGACTCAGTTGTCTTCGGTAATAAATTATTAACCGTTGGAACTGTTTGCACCATGATAACTTTTGAAGTAGTTTGAGCTGGTGGCACCTTGGTGATATTTGAAACGGGTTGTACAGTGGGGAGCATAGGAATTGGCGTAACCTTTGACACTGTTGTCACTGTTGGAATTGTTTGAATCATGATAACTTTTGAAGAAGTTTGAGCTGTTGGCCCCTTGGTGATACCTGGAACGGGTTGTACAGTGGGGAGCATAGGAATTGGCGTAACCTTTGACACTGTTGTCACTGTTGGAATTGTTTGAATCATGATAACTTTTGAAGAAGTTTGAGCTGTTGGCCCCTTGGTGATACCTGGAACGGGTTGTACAGTGGGGAGCATAGGAGTTGGCGTAACCTTTGACACTGTTGACACTGTTGGAATTGTTTGCATCATGATAACTTTTGAAGTAGTTTGAGCTAGTGGCACCTTGGTGAAATTTGAAACGGGTTGTACAGTGGGGAGCATAGGAATTGGCGTAACCCTTGACACTGTTGGAATTGTTTGCTCCATGATAACTTTTGAAGTTTGAGCTGGTGGCACCTTGGTGAAATTTGAAACGGGTTGTACAGTGGGGAGCATAGGAATTGGCGTAACCTTTGACACTGGTGTCACTGTTGGAATTGTTTGCATCA
>JAQIXI010002526.1:0-10113 GCA_034700165.1 Galumnidae sp. Gr-Ori-00277
AGACCAAAATACCCTCCCCTCAAACCCCCCCTGAGATCGAAGTCTTTTGCCATCCCAGCTAATGTTACTAGCTCAAGTTTATATTTAAAGCTTTCTTTAAAACATTTTTAGATTTTTTTGATCAAAAGATGAGTTCATAAATTATTAATAATTGTTTGTTAACTATTCATCAAATATTAATAATTAAGCTATTAATTATGAATTCAACCATGTAAATTTTATTATAAAATCAGAGAAAATTATAGAAAATAAAATGTTTTTAATTCAAAAAAAAAATAAGAGATTTGAGTTCTTATAATTTCGAGACCAAAGAATTTTCAAGAATAACAGGTATGACAGGTATGACCGCTAATTACTCCTATATTTGTTGATTTGAATATACCTTTGGTTTAAAAACATTCAATTTGTTGTATTGATAGCCATTAATAATAATAATAATTATAGTTTTTATCGAAACATTTGTTTTTCCACTGACTTTAGATTTTAAGTATTATTCGTAGCAAATGTTATAGAATTTCTCCTAAAGAGTAGTCAAAAATTATTTGCTTCTAATTTAGTAATTATTTCATAGAAATCGTCACAAATATTATAAATTCAAAAAAAAAACGTAAAAACAGTTTTTTATTTCAAATATTTTTAGAGTTATTTGAAAAAATGTTAATTAATTCTATAATTTTATTGAATTCTATTTTTTTTATTCGGTATTTATTATTTGTTTTGATTATTATTAAACAAATGTAAACAAGGGAGAGATGGTTACTTAAAGAATAAGCAAGGTTATCCACTTATTTTAAATGATGACATAACCATTTCCTTAAAGAAGTTTAGTTTCCTTAGAAAAGATTCTATTGTTGACTGCATTACTATTGTGTTTGTCAGACAATCTTTTCATTTATGATAGGTTGTCCAGGTTATTAACAGGTTATTCAAAAGGATGGCATTCAAACATTTGTTGAAATTTGTGGCTTAAAATTATAAAATTCAACTGACATTAAATCCCAAATAATTTAAGATTTTTTGATTAATTAATTTAATTATTAAATTCAATATACTTTCGTTTATTAATTTAAAAAAATTGTTTTTAGACAATACTTCTGACCAATGGATGGATTGACTTAATCACTGGTCAGTCATTTGATGAAAAAATTTCCAATTTTTCTCATCAAAACGAAACCAACGATGACTTCATTGATAATGAATACAAAACAAAAGTGAGTCAACAAAAAGATATTTAATAATCTCTTTATTGTTATAACTTTTATCTGTTTGTGAGGCCATAGTTTTTAATCTTTTAAATGCAGTTAAAAATATTTTTGTGTCGTATAGATCACCAAAAATTGCCCAAAAATAGTGGATTATATAGAATTAAATATAAGATCATTGCTCTTCGAGTTTAGACAGTTTATGGCTAATAAGCCTTTATATGGTCTTCATATAGTCTAATAAATTAGATCTAGCTAGTCTAGCAATAATGTAAACCGAAAATTTTCCTTTAAGTAACCAAAGTTTTTATATTAAGTGAAAATTCCTGAAATTTACGATTTAATAGTCGAATGCAATTCCATTCAACTCTGAATTTTACTTTTATTATGACTTCTCTATAATAAATGTTTTCATATTTTTCTAAAAAAGTCGTTTCAAAATCAATGATCGAAAAAAAAGAGAAACAAAAAAATCTGAGTCATTGTAAGGGACAGAACCCACGGCACCGACTATTTTGTAATACGAGTGCATTTCAAATGAAAATTTATTGGCCATAAAATATATTTTATTCTTATAATCGTTCGTTAACTTTGAGTTTAAGAGTAGAAACACAACAAAAGGAAAGACAATTGAAAACTGATTTCAATAATTATTTGTTTTTTAGTTCGAAATCTTTTCTAATATTCAATAATTTATTGAATAAACAAATCTATATAACGTTAAATACTTTATAATTTTGTCATTATTACCCTCTAATTATTATTTGGAAAATTGTTTATGTTTTTGGTTATTGCCTTCAGACAAATATTTTTATCCAATTATTCACTTAATTCTTGCGGAGGAAATGACTCAATATTTGACTGTTTGTTATCAAATAATTTTTAATAATAATTTCATTCATTAATAATAAATTAATGTTTGAAAATATTTGTTTCGATTATTGGTTTCGTGACTTAAATAACATTTTTTAATAATTGAAACTGAAATCATCGTTAAATGTCTTCTAATATAAGGCTAACTGTCCGGAATCAAACCAATTAGAAGGGAGTGATTTATTTATCTCATAAATCAAATAATAGACAGTTCTCTACTGTTTCAGGACAGCCCTTAAACGCTTTGCATGTAATGAACATTTTAATAATATTTTGGCCCAAATTTATGGCTCAAACTTCGAGCAAACCCTGAATAATGAAAATATTCCGCAATTCAAGTCTGAAAAGAGTTTTTCCAGAATAAAGTTTTTTTTTTGGTTTTTTGTTTATCGATTGTCTTATAAATAAATTATATCAAATGATTTTCGCCAAAATTCAATTAATTCACTCATTTTTATTCTGGTGTTCACTTAGAAACTGAGGTGAGTCTAATGTAATTAACACTTTTATTATTTTATTCATTAGTAATGAATTATTACTACACTTCGTCTAAAAGCACTTTAATTGCTTTCTGAGACACAACTTTCACTTTTGAATCAAAATAAGATCTAAAATAAGAAAATCAACAAAAAAACATTTATGACAGCAAATGATAAATAATTATAATTTATTGACTTTTTTTTAAAAAAATAAATTGTCTCTAAAATACACTTAATTTATGAGAAATTTTAAAATTTCTAAAATTAGAGAATCAAAAGCACAAACCTTTGGGTGTCTTTCAATTAGTTAAGACAATAAGAAACAAAAGAATGAGTTCATCAAAGTTTGATCACTAATACAAACTTTGGTACATCATCTAGGACATTTCTAGGGCAAACCACTAAAGTTACTGTTATATAAACAAAATAACAATTTTAAAAAATAAAATTATTAAAAGAGAATCGAATCTTCTCTATAGAAATGAATTTTTAAATATAAATTTAAGCTTAAAAAGTAATTGAAATGAAAATGTTTTCAGAATATATCTTGATAATTTTGTCTAAATATAGATTTTTAATTTAAAAATCATTGAAAATTCAGAAACACATAAAAGAAAAATATCTTAAAAATAAGAAAAATGAATTCAACCTTCAGTTTGATTGCGATAATAATGTTATTAATTATTTGAATTCTTTATTCAAAATTCTAAGAAATCCAAAAGTAATGGTATATCGAGTGTTCATAAAGTGTGGCATTTAATTTGATTTGTGTTCACTGATCAGTCCTTTCAATCTATAGGTGAGACTTCTAAATGGGTCTCTTTTTTGTTATTTACACAAAAAAACTATTTTCAAAATCATAGCTGGGATTCAAAGCCCTGAAGTCAATAGTATTACAAAAGTTTAGACCTGTTATCAAATGTTTTTGGCGTAACTTATCTTACAGTATATATAACTTTCCACTTATTCTGTTCAAAAGTTTTACAAATTCAACGAAAAGCAAAACATTTTGATTCGTTATTTTGAAAATTGAAAATCTTTAACACATTTGTTGAAAATCTTTGAAATACAAGCGATTCGATTGCATACAAAGATTTGATTATTTAGAGTAAAATACTGTCTCTTAAATGCAATTTATTCTGAGCGAAGCCCCGAAGCCTCGCTCTCTGCGAACGACACCAGAATTAGATTAAATTTTTGATAGCAATTCAAAACTATGAAGAAATTAAGACAAAAATTTAGTCTTAAAACCATTAGTTTTTACAATTTCGGGATTTTAGTTAAAGTTTTCTGTCTCCCAATGATTGATGACTTGTGCTCACCATAAAGAGTATTGATTTTATCACTAAACAGATCGTCATTTTTTCTTACTTTTGAAGAAAATTCTAAATAAAACTAATTGACATAAAATTGATTATTTGATATCACAAATGAATGATCGCTCAAAACTAAACTTTTTCTGATAATCCAATTGTTTCTTATAATAGATTAAAGTATCAGATGTGGAAAGTGGTTGGTCTGAATGGAGCGAATGGTCCATCTGTTCCCGGTTTGTTCTCTCACACACTCTATTAGAATATTTGTCAACTTTTTTAAACTTAATTCTAATTCGGATTATAGAAGTTGTGACGGAGGTATCAGTTTTTCACTGCGAAAATGCAATACCAAAAAAGGATGCACTGGAAGTGCCGAAAAACATAAGATTTGTAATATGCAGGTCAGTCCTAACCTCACCCTTTAAATGATATTCAAATAACATTTGCATTTTATGGGAAGCCCTGTCCCATTCAAACAGATTTTCGAGCCGTCCAGTGTTCAGCGCACAATAATAAGCCCTACAGAGGAAGACTTTATCAATGGCTTCCATATAGAGACCCATTAGACCCGTGCGCTCTGACCTGTAAAGCAAAGACATTCAATTTTGTGGCCCAACTCTCTCCTCGAGTAGAAGATGGAACGCGTTGTCGAGAGGGGGCTCTGGATATGTGCGTCGCCGGCAAATGCCTCGTAAAGACATTCTTTGTTATCTCTGAGACAATAAAAGAATGACTCGAATCAGAAAATATGATAACTCTCTCTATCTTTTTGTTTGAATAGACTGTTGGATGTGATTTGCAATTGGGATCGGATAATAAAATTGATGGATGTGGCATTTGTGGTGGAGACGGCTCCTCATGTAGTCGTCCCACATATATTTGGACTCAGACTAATTATTCTCCCTGTTCTGTGTCGTGCGGTAGAGGTAATAGACTAAAAATCTTTAAAATATATCTAAAACTAGATTATAGTGTGTTGTCAGCTATTCTCGATTCTATCAAAATTTGATTTATTTGAAAAAAGTATTTCTTAGTTTAGAGATCATTAAACAATTTGTTTTTTAGAGTAAAATGAGTAAACTATAAAAATATTTATCAAAATCAAAGTCATTTAGAGTTCCCTCTCTTCCCTCTCTTCCTTCTCTTCCCTCTCTTCTCTTCTCCTCTTCTGATCATTTGTGTTAGTCTTGATTTGTGTCGATTTTTGCTCGAATGAGTGCCAACAAAACCCAAATAAGAGTCTAAGAGTGTAAATGATTTTTTTCTGGTAATGCTATCCCTTCTGATTATCAAAATTGTTGAGAACCAGTGGCGCAATATTAATATGTTCTTTGGTTTTATACCATTAACTTTCATAGCATTGAATTCATTTTTCACGATTTCATTCAACATTTACTGAAAAAAAAGGATCGCTTTCTTTGCAAACTATGAAATATCATTAAAATTAATATTTAGATGAAAAGAGAGCTTAACTTTTAATAAATAGTCGTCTAATGATTTTACCCGTAATGTGAAAATTAAATACAATTAATCAGTTCATTCATTTTCAATGATTTCCTACATTTGGCTCCAGTTTTAAGAATAATTAATTTTAAGTGCATAACATTTCTCATTGTGTCTGGAATTCCCTTTTGTAATCCTCTTAACTGACTTTCCTTTTTTGGTTGTGTTCACCAAAGACTCCAAACCCTGAATAAAAAATGAGCAACGATTTGATCTTGGTCATACTTATTTTAGCATTTGGACTAATATCAGTAGACATTTTAGTTTTGCAATCATTGGTTATTTTCTTATTTCTTTTGAATCTGAGAAACATATCTCTAAATGTCTGTCAAAACAAATTTGAAGGAAATCTTATCGAAAACAAATTATTTATTCTTAGGCTACCAAATGTCACATCCCATTTGTATCGATAAAGAGGCCAAAGAACAGGTCGATGAGATCCTTTGCGATCCGGCGGTTCGTCCGCGGCCTCACATTAATGAATGCAATACACATTCCTGTCCGCCGTTGTAAGTCTTATAAGACTTTATATACAAATAGTTTTTTAATTTTGATTTTTTTTCACTAAAATGAAAATTTTGGAAATCAGTTGGATTATAGAGTCGTGGAGTGCCTGCACTCGACGGTGCGGTTCTGGCAAACAGAGTAGAGATGTCTATTGTGTTCAGGATGTGGTTAATGGCACTCGAATTAAAGTGTCTGATAGTGAGTGCCCAAAACAAAAGCCTATAACAGAAAAGTCATGCAACACACAGGAGTGCCCGCAATGGTTTGAAGGCGTTTGGTCTCAGGTCAGTTGTCATGGACTCCGTATCAATATTTTTCGGCTTATTTTTATTATATTCTCATTTTATAATATTAGTGTTCGACCACTTGTGGTACAGGTTTTCAAACTCGAGCTGTCGTTTGTCGAGACGTTCGCGGACTCTATAGGTTCGACTCTTTAAACTTATTTCACTCATTTTGATGAAAGACTGAGCGGACAATAAATTATCAAAATATTAGACAAAAGCTCTTTATCTCGATTTCTATAAAACATTTCAGATTCTTCTGAAAACTTTTAAATTGAAAATTTTATTTGTTTTCCATTTTTTCGTTTTCTTTCAATTTTTCTCAATATTTATATAAAAACTTTAAATAAATCGATTAATGGTTTTCTTTAGAGAATCGTATAATTATCTCAGGATATGCCTAAAAACTGATGAAATGTAGTTTTAGTTAATAAGATTTTGTTAAAACCATTTTATAACTAATGGAGGCATATATGAGATCTAAATTAAACTTATGTCGTATATTAGATAAAGACTTAATATTAATAATTCTGAATATCATATAAATGACTAAAATATTAATGATTTGCTTAAAGTTATATAAAAATTAATAAAACTCAAATCATATGACTGAATGGCATTAAATAGCATTAAATAGCATGCTCATTTATTTTATGTTCAATATTCTATATTTATATATATATTATAAATTAATTAATGATATAAATATTCTTCGATTTATAGCAATGAGTGTACAAATGAGACAAAACCCGAAGAGAGACAGAACTGTTCGACTGGGGCTCAATGTCTGGGCGATGCTTTCAGTCAGTATTAATGACCACATATTCTGAGTTTCCTTTTTAAGTAAAAGTTCCGAAACATTAAGTTTTAAATAAAGTCTTCAGAATTTGTTAAGAATTTCAAATTAATCTTAAAAAAAACTTTTACTTATATTTAGTTTAAATTATATTTAGAATTAATTCATCGAAAGTTGAATTAACTTTGATTTCATTTAATACCTATTATTTGAATCTATTATTTTCTCGTTAAGTTTCAAATGAGAACTCACAGGAAGACTCACCCGACCCACCCCTTCGTTTCAAATGGTTTCAGAAAACAACAAAACCTTCGATATCTACTGAACCGAAGTAATCATTTTATTTATTAAATATAAGGTTTGATATAATTAGATCCGCCTTAAGTTTTATAGTGGGCGAGTGGTCCCCATGTAGTGCTTCGTGCGGTAAAGGCATCAAAAAGCGAACCGTTGAGTGCAAAATATTCCTACAGTTTTCCAAAACAGTGGCTCGTCTTCAGGATAATCAGTGTCCGGGAACTAAACCTCTAGAAATTGATTTTTGTCTCATCGAAGAATGCGATTCTTTTAGAGCTGATCCCGAAGAAGACGAAGAGGACGATATCGATGAGAACGACGATAATGATAACGATATAATAAAAAGTGGTGTCGAAAAACCAACGAATAAAATGATTCCGCTCTCAAAGATTGGTATCGAAGCTAAATATTTTTGGAAGAGCGCAGGATTTACGACCTGTTCTGCCAATTGTTTGGGTGGAACTCAAGAATCTATTATTCTTTGTGTGAAAGATAGCGATCATTCAGTTGTAAATCCATATTTATGTGACATTAATAAGAAACCGGACTCATTTACTCGCACATGCAATGACAATCCCTGTCCCCCGCGGTTTGATAACAAACATTTAAGTTCTGAATTAATTGTTAATAATTTTTTTCAGATGGAATGTAACCGAATATAGCGTTTGTTCCAAATCGTGTGGGAGTGGAGTCCAAACACGTGAAGTTCAGTGCGTCCACGAAGTGACGAGAGGGGCCGCCAATACTATTGTAGTGCCCGACCATCAGTGCCGCGAACAGAAACCAAGAAATAAGCAGTTTTGCAATGTTTTTGATTGTCCGCCACTTTGGAAGACCGATCACTGGTCTCAGGTTTGCACTGAAACAGACTTTAAATTTTATTAATTTCCTTTTCATATATCGATTAGTGCTCTCGAAGTTGTGGCGGAGGCGTCAAAACCAGAAAATTGAAATGCATTCGAGGTATTCATATCTATTGTTTGAGAAAAAAAGTTTTAAAACTTATGTGAATTTAGAATTGGCTCTTGGTCAAATCATTGAACAACCCCTCTCCAAATGTCCAAAAAAACGACCGAAAGTTTTAAAAACTTGTAATATAAAACAGTGTCGAAACCCAATGATTGAATTGAGGAAAGTTATGCATAACTCTAAACAAAACAAAGAATCCAATAAAATAGACGAAAATCTCTTTATTCAAAACGATTCTAAAAAAAGATTATCACTGAAAGTGAGCGGTGAGGCCATTGTCATAACCGGAACAATCCTTAGATTGAGATGTCCTCGTCGTAAGAAAGACAAAATCAAAGAGATTACCATTCAATGGCTTAAAGACAACACAAAAGTTGAATTCAATAAAAGGTTTAAAATGACCTCAAATAATGTTCTCAGAATTAAAAGCATAGAATTGTCTGATTCCGGTGTTTATTCCTGCACTTCAGACAATAAAACATTTCATCAAATCCTTATTAAAGTCAAAGACTTTGGGGTATCCAATGAAGACAAAACAGTTGAGGGATCGCAAAGTCCTTCAAAAATCGGTTTAAATAATTATGATTTCGGAAAAATTATTATTGAATCCGAAGAGAAAAATGATAGAAGTCATGGAAACACAGAAAATAAGGAATCGTATGAAAACAAATATTTTGTGACCAAAATCAAGACAAAGCGTACGGATCGTCACCCCATCACTGATTTAAAGGAAGAGATGAGTAAAGAAGAATTTTCAGCCGAATCTCCTATCGATGGAAATGACAAACAATTGGATACTTTTGAAGTGAATTACGGACACAACAAAGAACTTTCGGACCAAAACCTTGCAATCGATAAGGAATTAAACAAAAAAGACAGTTTTGACGACAATTCAGAGGAAAAATTCAGAGGAGAGAAAAGAAAAGACGATTCAGTCTTTCAATTGAAAAAACTTTTAACAAAACAAATCAAATCACAAAAACATAGTTTTGAAGACTATTCTAATGACTCAGAATTTAAAATCAATGGAAATGATAGCATAATATCAAAAAGTGTTTCAAATGACGACACTTTTCTCTCCAATTCTAAGGAGTCATTAAATGGAAGGTCAGACTTAAAGTTCCATTGGATGACCACTGAATGGTCGATCTGCACAGTTGTTTGTGGGGGTACCGGTTATCAGGTATATAACAAATATAAAATCTGTTGAATTTAAAATTGCATTAATTTTTGAGGTTCGGGCGACTCAGTGTTATGTCATATTTGGAAATGTGTCCAAAACAATAGATAATTCATTTTGCATCGATGCTGGACTTGAGGCTCCCAAGACTATACGCAATTGTGGTGAACATGACTGTCCTGTTTGGCAAACTGGTCAGTGGTCACAAGTAAGTCATCTTTTATTTATTATTTAAATTATGATTTTATTAATGAATTTGAATTAATTGAACTTTAAGTGCGATCAGTGCTTAGATTTAAGAATTGGGGTTCAAATCAGAGAAGTCAGATGTGCTCTGAATAACGGAACGCTTTTGGATGATAACAAATGCCATTCACAACAAAAACCAATCTCTCAAAAGCAGTGCGTTAATGATTTATGTGAAGGAACCTGGATTACTGCTGATTGGAATCAAGTAATTCTCATAAATGTTTTCATTCTATGAAATTAATCCGAATTAAATTTTACGATAATTTTTGAGTCAAATAATTGAATTCAATTTTTTTTCTTAAATAAATTCCTTCAGAAAAAACTACAATTCTTTTACTTTTTTAGTGTAACGCCGATTGCGGTAAAGAAGGGGTTCAATCTCGTGTAATTCAATGTGTCTGGCTCAATTCAGTAATTCCAGCGGGTGATGCCTGCAAACACAAACCAAGACCTGAAGT
>JAQIXI010002527.1:0-10112 GCA_034700165.1 Galumnidae sp. Gr-Ori-00277
AAAATAAAATGAATTTAATAAGGATTGGAGCGATTCTTCTCTTTGTTTCTCATTTTGGTTTTGCCTTTAGTTTGTGTCCTTTGAATCAAATGATCGGTTGTTGTCTCCAATTTATTCCAAACAGAAACGACTCCGTCTTCAGCGCCACAATAAATGATAGAATGCTGTGAATCGGCCGCAACGGTTCGGACCAACTTCTTGTGTCTTTCAGATAAACAGTTAACAAATTTAATTGGTTTCGAGCCGTCATTTTTGCTGATATCGAATGTCTTAATGGTATTGTTTTTGTCGCCGACGAACACGAGTTCCAAATTCGGCAGAAAATCGATTACATAATCAAAACCTAAATCCGAAGAGAGAGCGCTCAGACTCACGATTGGCGTCACTTCTTCATAGTTCCAGAGCTGAACACTTTCTTCTTGAGTGACACAAACCAAACCATTGCTAATACTTGAAGTCCAATGGATTCGCTCAACGGCTGACTCGGCATTAAGAGTCGACAAAATGGCGTCTTCTTCTTCCGCTTCATTCAAATCAAAGACATTAATCAATTCATCACAACTTCCGGACGCGAAGACATTTCTAAGATTTGTATGAAAACAAATATCTGTGATATCATTGGTTTGCGATTCATAATAAGTCTTCAAAAGAATCGCCGGTTTTCTTATGTCCCAAAAATAAAGATAACTGTTTTTGTCTTTTACGGAGACTTCAGTTCCGGCGGAGATATACGTAAAGTCAGAGTTGAAGTCAAAACACGAGATATGACTTCCATTTAAAGCATTGAATTCTTTAACCGATTTATTTGAGTTATGCCTTAAGTCGAGGATTTTCACTGAATCTGAAGTACTGACTATCAGTTGTTTACTGTTTTGCGGAAAATATTTAATGATTGGATTCAAATTATCCAAAGAATTAATTTGAGATAACGTTTGAAGTGTTTTTGAATCCAAGATTTCAATCATTTCATTCGACAAATTGACCGCTAATTGACTTTTATCTGCATTTATGGCTAAATGAGTGACATATCTGTCATCACTTGACTTAAAACTCTTTGAATTTGTGAACGAATAATACATTTTTAAATATGAAATATAATTTCAATCAATTTTTAATCACGAAATCAGAGAAACATTTCTTAAATGTTTGGATACTTTTGTTTTTAAAACTCATTCATAACATGTGAGTGGAGTATGACTTACATAAGGGGGAGCCGTCGGGGGTTTTGTTGTAAACAATAGAAAATAAATACATTATCTTTAATGTTAGAGAGTTTTATAGATTTGAGCCAACCCTTGGATTAAATTTATTTTGAGTACAATTCAATTCTAAACTTTATTCAGAAATTATTTACATTTGAACTGAAAATAAGAACACTTTTTATAACAATATTTTAGAGGAGTTTTTATCTGTTGTGAGAAACGTTTAAATTCATAACAACTTCTGAATTGACATAAAAAGAGATTAAAGAAATGTCTCGACGACAAACTCCGAGTGAATTTCTTAAGCAAATAATCGGTCGACCCGTTGTCGTCAAATTGAATTCTGGCGTCGATTACAGAGGTTTGTCTTAAATCTTATGACCACTTCTGACAATTGTATTCCTCAGGAGTGTTGGCCTGTCTCGACGGATATATGAACATCGCTTTGGAACAGACCGAAGAATATGTGAATGGTCATCTCAAGAACAAATATGGCGATGCTTTCATTCGAGGAAATAATGGTAACAAAAGACAATTCATTTAATTTAAAACTAATTGTAATTTATTTATAGTTTTATATATTTCTACTCAAAAGCGAAGAATTTAAGTCTTAAACGATTTGATTATCAATAAGTTTTTCATTAATTCAATCATTTTATAGAAAATTAAAATTCATTTAATTATTTGAAACCTTTTGTTCTTCAATTTGAGGACTATATCTAAGTCTAACGATTACGACAACATCTCTAATGATTTCAATTTTCTCGATTTCTTCTTCTCTGTCTTTAATTACTTCTTTTATATCATTTTCGGTCCAATTTTTAAGTAAACTTCGACTGACTTTCATCGTCGAAATGACCGAATGGCGACCCTTTGGGTCGGTATTAGTGAACAGAATGGGGTATTCGAAAGAGTTGTCATCGATTTGTGGCCACTTTTGTTCAAAAATGTTTTTACTTATATCATATTCTTGAGAACCGCTCGCATGAGATATAAAACCGTTCCAACATTCGGCTGAAAAATGAGGAATAAATGGTGAGATCATAATAAGAAGTGCTGCCAAACATTTCTCGTATTCTTTGGTTTTAATAACATTCGATCGAAAATATTTTCTCATTGTTTTAATCAATGAAAAGATTGCAATCGTCGATGTCTTCAGATTATATGTATATTCGACATTATAAACCATTTTATCGATACATTGATTCCTCGATCGCAACAATTCTTGTTTTGCCATTTCAAGGGATTTTTCGTCCAACTCTTTGACTTTATGACTACTAATCTTAGTTTTACCGCTTTTAATGTCTCGAAATTCTTCGAGAGTTAACAAAACTCTGTGAAAAAATATAAGAGTCGGAGAAAACTCTTTTTCTTCTGAATCCCAAAGTCTTTCTCTATCAGTAGTTCCGTCGGCAATGAGTGTCCAACGCGTAGCATCGGTTCCATATTTGTCCACTAATTCCTGAGGATTTACTCCATTCCCTTTCGATTTCGACATCTTTTCGTATTCAATGACAACATTTTTGTGATTAATTGCCTCTTCTTTTGTAATATATTTGTCATTAACTTTATAAGTTTTTCCCTTAACTATTGATTGCATTAATAATCTTTGAAAGGGTTCCCGAAAGTGACAAAAACCTTTTCCATAGAGAAAATGTGTAATAAAACGGGAGTAAAGTAAATGAAGGGCCGCGTGTTCTTTACCCCCGACGTATGTAAACGTTGGAACCAATGATTCCGAATCAAAGGGTTTATTGTCTAATGGCTCCGAAGCATATCTAAGAAAATACCAAGAACTATCGAAAAATGTATCACAAGTCTCAGTCTCTCTGACGGCTGAATCTGAACCACATTTTGGACACTTAGTGTATAACCTGTCCATTGAATCAGAATATATAAATCAAATCATAATTAAAAATAATACCAACCATTCGTTTGAGGCATTATTTTTAATTGGATTTGAAATTTCATCCAAACTATTGGAGGAAACTTCAAAAGTGGTCAAATTAGGCAGAAGAACAGGTAATTGGTCTTCGGGTAAAGGCTGAGTCCCACACGATTCACAATAAACAATAGGAATGGGTGTTCCCCAATATCTTTGTCGAGAGATAAGCCAATCTCTATATGTGGAAGATGTGAAGTAACCACCGATTTGTAAATTTTTACTCATTTTGAGTACTGTTTCTCTCAAATCAATGTTTTCGTTGGACTCATTCAAAGCCATTACTGTTGATTGAGTCGACTGAGGAATTGAATCACTTTCAACAACTTTTATATCCATTGATTTCTTAGTGAAAGGATTAATAACTTTTTCAGAGTTATTGTTATTCAAAGCTAACCAATGTTTAGACGAAATGGCAATAAATGCCTTTTCATTAAGAAATAGTTCCGGATATTTAGTAAATACTAGAAAAGTTTCACCACTTTTAAAAAGATTCAAATAAAAGAGATATCCGTTGGGTTTCTTTAACCAATTCCTTTGCATTGAAAATATTTGAGTCCAGTGACCGCTATTCTCGATATCTATTCCTTTATATAAATCATTGGCTAAAGAATTAGTTTTAATAAACCACTGTTTGTGATATCTCTTCTCAACTTTGGCACCACTTCTCCAACTTTTGCCATCGCTATCGACCTGTTCATCAGCCAAAACAGTTTTGTCGATGGGATCCCAATTGACAGAAGCCATTCCTTTATAGGCCAGACCTGATTTATACAATTGAAGGAACAGCCATTGCGTCCATTTGTAAAAAGAGGGATCACTTGTATTCTCTCTCCAATTGAATTTAAATCCCAATTCATTCAATTGTTGTCTCATTTGTTTAATATTAGTTTTGGTCCAAATCTGGGGTTCAATTGAATGTATTTTCGCCGCATTTTCTGCGGGTAAACCAAATGAGTCGAAACCCATCGGATGTATTGAAGGAAAACCTCTTAAATGACTCATTCGGAACATTATATCAGAAGTGGTATATATCCTGACGTGACCTAAACAACAATCATTTATATTCAGATAATTGAAGACTCACTCAAACCTAAATGTAAAGAACCGCTCGAATAGGGAAACATCGCTAATATATAACGGGATGTCTTCACTTTTGAACTCTGATTCAAAACATTATTCCAATGATTGTCGACTAAACCCTTCCATTCGGTTTCAATTTGTTTGAGAACCGGCGGTAAATACGAGTGATTTAGTTGTTTTGACGGAAGAAATCTTTCACTTTCTTTACTAAATATTGACTCAAATCGACTAAATTTTTGTGAAATTAATATTAAATATTTACGGTTTCTTTTGAACATAAAAATCATTTTCTTTTGATTGTATTTAATTAATAAACATTTAAAACATTTTCATAATTTTTGAAATAATGTATTGTTTTGTAAACAAAAACACGTGTTTTGAAAAACATGACTTCATTTCAGATTAACTTTCAATCAATTCTTTGTCACATTTCTCACGTTTTCGGGTTTAGGTTATCATCAAATTAAAGATATGAATATAATTATAGATTTAAAAGATTAATGAATATAATAATCGTATGAAAAAACATCAAATAATTATTTGATTGAAGTTTTGATTTGATTATATTTGAAGCGGTTTTTTGAATATTTTGAATCGATTTGTAAGAAATGTCTTCACTGACTGTCATCAGTGAAGGCGAGAGAAGATATATCTGCGGTGGTATTGATTTGGACATACGATCGGACGGACGTTCGTGTGATGACTACCAAATGATAACAATTGAGAGAAACGTTACGCATAACTGCGACGGTTCGGCTCACATCAGGTCAGGTCATAACGACGTTTTGGTTGGTATTAAACTTGAAATCGAAGAAGTCTTACAATTAGATGATTGGGACCAAAGCGGAAGAATTGATTTCTCAGCGGATATGACCGCAAACGCATCGCCAATGTTTGAGGGAAAACAGGGGGAAGACATTACTTCTCTTTTGGTTAATGTCTTCTCTGAATCAATTCCTCGATGTCTTGATCTCAAATCATTAGTAGTTATACCGAATCGCTATTTTTGGGTCATTAATATCGATATCGTAGTTCTTGAGTGCGGATCCATTCCTTCTCTGATCGATAGCGCGGGTATTGCCATAAAAGCCGCTCTCTTTGACACTAAGTATATGACAATAGTTTTTAATATAATTTTCATTTAAATCATTGTTTTATTCAAAGAATACCAAAAGTCAGTTCAGTTTTGGCCGATTCTAACGATTTTGTTATTTCTGACGATGAGTTTGAGTCAACAAAATTAGACATCAGTCGAGTCCCACTTTTTGTTACTCTGACGCGAATCAGCAAAAGATATGTCGTTGACGTCACCCCAGAGGAAGAGGAGGCCAGTATTGCCAGCATTGCATTTGCGGTCAATTCTGAGAGTATTGTTTATATAAAGAAAATAAAGTCAGGAAGTCTTCACCCTGAACCTATTAAAGACCTATTCGATGTAAGTCTTCACTAATGATTCATTAAAACAAATTTTCTAAAATATTTTTGTGGACAAACAGAAGGCCCGGAAAATCGGCGATTCTCTCAATTCAGTCCTTATGTCGAAATTGTCCTCAAATTCCGAAAGTAATGGAAAACTAAGTTTTTCCTTCACTTAATTCACAAATTTTTATAAAAAAAAATATTCATTTCATTTAAATCAAAACATTTTAATTAAAGAAATAATGAATTAACAAAAAATGACTAAATTTTTGAAATGAGACCAAAATTTAATTAAAGTTAAATCTTCTTTGAAATAGTGTTGACAACAATTTGATTATTTTTTACATAAAAATTAACTTTAAATTCGCAATCATTTGAACGACAAATCATTTGGTAATTATTTTGATGAAAGGACTCATTATTTTTATCGATAATCCAAATGTAATCAAAAAATCGTTGGCCAATGGTTTCGGTTATTTCCCATTCGTTGGTTGACTTGTTTTGAAGATCTGTTGCCATAATAATCAAAGAACTTTTCCCTAACTTTTCGCTGCAATTATTTCTGGTATTTAACAAAAGTGTCGCCAATTCTGCCATCAATTGTTTTTCCATTTTTTGGTGAACTTTTGGTCTTTTATTTAAAGATTGTCTGTTGTTTTCATTTCTTTCAATTCTTTTATTATAATCATTGATGTAATCAAAGATATCGTCAATAATTATAGTCTTCGGACACAAATTTTTCGTTTGAATCCCTAATAAATGATTGACTAAAGAGTCATAACTCGACAAATAGTATACTTTCAACAAATCCAGAGCTAATCCTTTGTCTAAATTAATTGTCGGCATTTGATTAACAGATTTTGGCATTTCTTTGATTTTGTCGCTTCCATTGATTATATAATGGATTTCTTCAGAGTCCTCGAGAAGAGTGGTTTGAATCAATTGAAATAAAAGACTTGTCTTAATATCAAAGTTTTTACTCATAATTAAAATACTTTTATTCTGTTTTAAATCAAAAGAATTATTATTTGATTTATTATTATTTATCGGAAAAATTTTTGAAATAAATGAAAACATTTTGAGTGAAATGAAAACAAAGTATTCATTCATTCATTGATTGAATGTTTGGCGCAAATCATATGACTTTCTGTTTGTTTTCCTTTTAAAAGGCTTTTCAGTGAATCATTGAATCACTGAATCACTGAAGTGTCAAATCATTTGTTAATATATTTGTTATATAAATCTGTGAACAAATCATTTCTTAATTACTCTCAAAGTTTTAATTGATTTGAAACGAAAAGTCAATAAATAAAATGTAACGATTAAACTGTTTTCCAGACAATTCTTTTATCAATTAATGATTGATTGAAGACTTGAAAGAAGTGATAATTTAAAGCCATTTAGTATTTATTTATTTAATCAAAAACAGTATTGGATTTAATGTGAGATTAATTTAAAGATTTGTTGAAAAACTTGTCGATTAAGAGAAGTATTATTTAAAATCTTAAGAAATGGCTTCGATTTAAAGCCTTTTCAACATTTTATTTAATGATTTCCTGAAATTAATTCATTTGTCATTCATTTGTTATATAATTAAAGTAATTGTTTTATTGATTCAATAAATTTAAATAAAAGGCCAAAAAAATCGACGAAATTGTTATTTGAGTGAAAAAAATGTTTTATTGTTTCACAAATAGCAGTGAAATCATCGAAGAAATCAAAGATCAAAAACAAGAAGAAAGTGACACACATTTAAGTAATAAATTATCATAACTGCGGTGTCATAACAGTAGACAATTGTCATAACATTTACCACTAATATATAGTCCAAAGATTTCTTTAGGAATAAATATGTCTCCAAATAATTAATAATAACTTAATTTTTTTGAATCTCTTCACAAAAAATTCAAAATTAATTCTCATTTTATTTTAGATTAGTTTTTCTCTGCATTTATTAGAATTTTTTATATAATTTTATTAGTAATTAATTACTAATTAGTAATTAAATTAATTTTTTTTAAATCAGTTTAAAAAACTTTTTGTTAAAATTTTTGTTTTCTGAAACCGGAATTAACCGGAAATTATGAATCAAATTCTGAAATCAAAGCAAATTTGAAATAAAAGCAAATCAATGGTTAAGTCATTAAATCAATGAAAACAAAACTATTTTTTAAATCTGAGACTCAAATCAAAGGAAACTCAAATTCATTTATAAATTATTTCTAAAATGTCATTCTTAAGAGCACTGGAGAGGGGGACCTCTCCTATAGATTGGTGTGAAACCAATTATAGGTATTCCCCACTGATTGCAGAATTCATTAATACGGTATGTCTTTAGTATTGATTAAATTATGGATATATTCTGACTATTGATGTCTAACCGATAGGTCACAAATATACTATTCTTGTTATTTCCGGCTCTTTTGAGTCAACTGTTCAAACAATACGCGCGAACAGTCAATAGAGGAGTTTATGTCATTTGGTTTTTGTTCGCAACCGTCGGTATCTGTTCTGCATATTTTCACGCAACTCTTAGTCTTGTCGGCCAACTTCTCGATGAATTGGCAATTCTGTGGCTGATGGCCGCGGCATTCGGTATGTGGCTGCCCAGAAGACATTACCCCTCGTGGCTCAGAGGCAATCGGTTGGTATAATTTGTAATCTATTGATTAATTGATTGAAATTTATTACAGCAAACATTTTCAGTACCTAATGCTTATTCTCAGTATTCTTGGGACTTTCCTGGCTTGGATTTATCCCTGGATCAATTGTTTTGCGCTAATGGTTTTAGGAGTGCCCGCATTTCTACTGATGCTCTTAGAATTGAGAGCGTAAGTCATAATTGAATGAATAAATTATGAATTAATACTTTTGTCGAACAGATGTCGAAATGCAAGAGTAAAACGATTGGGTTTGAGGTGTTTTATTTGTTGGATATTTGCTCTCTTCAGTTGGATTTTCGACCGACTGTTTTGTGATGTCTGGTCAGCCGTTAATTTTCCATACCTTCACGGCTTATGGCATATTCTGATTGCCATCACTTCATACACAGTTTGTGTTTTATTCGCATATTTTGATGCAATGAATGAACACGAAGAGAAACAACCGGTTCTTATGTTTTGGCCCCGAAATGACTTTCAATTAGGAGTTCCTTATGTGATACTCAAGAATGCAGTTTAATAGATGTCTTCCTCAGATTAATGGCTAGTCTTTAATCTAATATAAATCATAGTTTTATTCAATATTTGTCTTCAATTAATTCTATTAATATAATTACAGTTTTAATTATTATATATTCTATGATCTGATATCCAATTAGACTCTAATCTATAGATTTAATGATAGAACGAGTCTTTTAGCGATTGATAACGACTTCATTACAACGATTTAAAACTTATGCACTTTTGAACAAATTGTTTGATCTTTTGATCTCTTATTCCAGTAATTATTCGGACAAATATTTAAATAGTTATTTAATTAAATATATAATTAGAATTAAAATTAGTTTCCGTCCAATAATTTGATTGTTTTTTGATTGAAAAATATTATTAAAATAAAATGTTTTGACCTCAAATCGATTCATCATTTATTATAATATAATCCTTCGTTTAATCCGATTTAAAAAACTAATTTTAATTCACAAAAAATAATGAATTAAATGAAAGAATTTTTTTCTCTAAATTAATGATTAAATAAATTTCAGAAAATAATGACAAATGTTTTTATTAATCTCTTAGATTACGAAAAGAATTACAATTTTAATGGTTTAGAAAATATTTTGCAAAATTAAATTCTTTGATAATATTTTAGCAAATCTTTAAGGCTTTTCATATGATTCTTATCATTCAATAACCGATTCATTGATTAATATCTCAATTCTTAAATGATTCCATTAGACTATTAATTGAAGCAAAACTACTGCTAATTATTTTTTAATTATAATTACTTTGAAAATATAAGAATTATTACTATTAATGTTATTATTTGTAATATAATGAAACGATTAATTCTAAAAAAAATTCTATAATAAAATCAATAAATAGTAATCGTAACCGAAAAGGGATAAACCGGTGATAACTTAAAAACAAAACAATTGAATTCGAAATCAAAACAAAAGATTAAATGTGTATAAATGTATGCATAAAATAAGTATATAATATAATGTTTTGATTACAAAATTGTTTTGATTGAATTTTTGCGTTGCATCACATTATGGAACACCTCTCCTGACCGGCCGGGGCCTCAATCTTTAGAATAGAAAAAGTATTAGAATAAGTTAGAAACAGTCAAATCCGTTTGATGTGAACCGATGTGAAGCAGTGCTAATCGAATGTCAGAAGTGATGAAATTTTATGCAAAACAACAGTGATTTCACTTCTGGTGACAAAACTTAAGCGCAAAGCAATTATGAAGTAATGATTATGAGGGGAGTGTTCACATTAAACAGGATTAACTGTACTCACATT
>JAQIXI010002528.1:0-10107 GCA_034700165.1 Galumnidae sp. Gr-Ori-00277
TATATTAGAAATGTTATTAATATTTGCATTGAATTATTGTAAATAAAATGTTTCGGATAATTAAATTATTATATTAAATAATTTTGAATATTATTTGTAATATTTAATTTATAATTTATAATCAAAAGACACTATATTTGATTTTAACGTAATTTTGTGTAAAATATTTGAAAAAATGTTAAATAATTTGAAAACAAATTTTGAAATAAATTTTTTAAAACATTTACTTATATATACTGATATAGTTTTTGTATAAATGTTTGAATTATGGTGGAATAATTTTATTAAGCCAGCATATTTGAAAAATTTCATTCTTTATCATTTTATTTATTCAAATGCTCAGTAAAATAAATGATCTTGAAATATACGTTTAATTTATGGGGAAATGAAGTTTAAAATTCTGAAACAGATGTGATCTAGCTATAATCTGATTCAAGAGCTACACATGCTCAAACATTGGGATGTAATTTTACAAATTTCTGTATGTTTAATTTGAAATCAAAAATGATTTCTTAAAAAATTGATATTTCAATTTACCTTGAACAAATTAAATCTGAATATTATAAATATATAAACGAATTCAATTTTTAAGAATATATTTGATATATCATATACGTATCAAAATTTTTAATTTTAATTATAATTTAATTCATGCTTGCGCTTTTT
Source organism: Galumnidae sp. Gr-Ori-00277 (assembly GCA_034700165.1). Classification (NCBI taxonomy): domain Eukaryota; kingdom Metazoa; phylum Arthropoda; class Arachnida; order Sarcoptiformes; family Galumnidae; species Galumnidae sp. Gr-Ori-00277. Next base: position 667 of record JAQIXI010002528.1, read on the forward strand.
GTCACATTTTTAACCCAATTCGTGCGTATGCTATGTGAATTTATATCTGTTTGAATTGATCAATGCATGTAGTACTTGGTCAGTGAATTCAGTAAGTATAATAAAATATTTAAGGCCCTGTGACTAAAAGCGGAAGCATAATTTAAATTAAGCAGTCGCACTTTGAGAGGTCTGAAATGTTTTTCAGCATATTGCAGGGGTTGGAATTTTGAGCCGGGTTAGTACCACTATCTTAATCGAAAATTTTATAAACTCATGAACAGAGATCCTCAATTTGTGGACTTGTAAGGTTGGTATAATAAATGATAATTTTTTTAACAAAATATTATAAGTATATAATATATAAATGACATAAAACATCTAAAAGTAATTTTTATTTAATAACTGTTTATTTTATTTAAATTGAAGTCCAAAATAAAACAAAACAACTGATAACAGGCATTGAATTCTTATTAATCCTTAATCCCTAACAATTGTTTTTCACAAAATTTAGAAATTTATACATTTGCTAATTATATTTTGTTTTAATATTTAATAAATAAATCATTAAAAATTATTTCTGTTTTATTAGAATGTATTTATTAGTTATATTTTATTTTTAAAAATTCTCATCTATTATGCAAACCTTACAAGTCCACTATTGAGGATCTCTGCTCATGAATAAAAGTTATCACGACAAATAATCTGATGTACATAAAATAAAACCGGTAGATGGCGTCAAAGTTAAAAATTATTTTTCAATAAATCACCAATATTTACATCGAATCCTACTAAATCAAGAATGCTGATTACGAATATGAAAGGTATAAACTCTTGTCTATTTATATTTAAAAGATAAATAAGTAAATTATGATAAATTAAAATTATTCATTATATAAATAAATTAAAGCAGTAAAAGTTATTGTTATTAAAAAATGATTTTGTTTAAAATATTGTTTTATTTTTAATTAATCTAAATTGTTTGTAGTGATTATCTTTATTCATGAGTTTATAAAATTTTCGGTTAAGATAGTGGTCCTAACCCGGCTCAGAATTCCAACCCCTACTATATGCTGAAAAACATTTCAGACCTCTCAAAGTGCGATTGCTTAATTTAAATTATTGCGTGATTTGTAAAAATAAAAAAATTATAAATTATTTTCAAAAAAATTTTAAAAATACAGTCTAACCTCACAATTGCATCCAATTTGTAAGTTTACAAATTTTTAAATATTAAATCTATATCTTTAAAATAAAATAGTATTTTCCTTTGTGACTATAAAATTCAAGATTTTTATACAGGGTCAATTGAAATATTGATTTTTCTTAAGAAATAACTTTTGATTCCAAAGAAATATATAATAAAACTTATATTAATTCCACTCAAAGAGAATAACACCTGATATAACTTTGCTTGCTCAATATAATTATTGCAAATTAGAAATTGCATAAAATGGAGGAAATATATGATTGGATAAATAAAATCAATTTATTATTATTTAAAAGATATTTCATTGAAATCGACAACAATTCAATGATTAATTATGCCATGAAATTTAGCAAGCAATATTTAATCTATATTAGTAGAGATGTTGATGAATATGTTAGTGACAACAGAAGTTGGACAAGAATATTTCTGTGCTCATTCATCAAGTTCAATTTCTTAATTGCAAGTATTCGAATACTTCTTGTATTTCTTATAAAAAAGGTATAAATATTATTATTAATTATTTTATTTATAATTAAATTTAAGGATTATTTAAAAAAACTTTTAATTTTTACTAAATTTTCTTTTAATAGCAATGGATGCGAGACCTGACTTGTGATTTAACATATATTTCGGCAAACTCAAATTTGATCCAGCTAATGTTATCAATGTCTTTATTATTTTTATTTTTGGTTTCCATTGTATATCATTTCCTTGATATTAAAAGAAATGATAATGTCCTCCATTTTCTAAGCAAGGTTCAGAAAAATCAACTTAAATATCCCATTAAAGATTTTAGTGGGAATCCTTTTGACAGATTAATAAGAGCAAGTATAAAATTTTGTGTAGATATTTTCTGGCTTTTCTTTATACCCTGGGGTTTTATTTTATTCTTTTTAACAATATTTTCATATTTCGATCCGAAAACAAATTATTCACTAATAATGACAATCATTTGGTTTATTAATACAATTATTTGTTTTATAGAATTTAATACAATTTTTGTCTTTTCTTATGGCATAAACTTCTTTGTTGTTTATGTATTAAAGGAAAAGTTAGAGAAATCAATACTAAAATCAAGTTATGTATCGAACAGAATAAGAAAGTCTTTCTTCGATACAATTTAATAGATTTATTCGAAGAACACAATTATTTCACTAAAATAACGAATGAAATCAACAAAACTATTAGTATTTATATTCTATTAGTTTATCTATTTTTGCAGCCAATTATTTGCCTAATTCTACATTCATTAATATTTTATCATGGTATTAATTACCTATTTATTTTTATAATATTATTTTCTATAGTATGTATGTTAGTTCTTGTTTTCTTTGCAAAACGTTGTTTTCAGTTAACATATTGGGCGCACTCACCCTATGATCTCATTTTCTCATATATGAGTAAAAATGTCTCCAAACAACGAATGATAACTTATTCTTATTTGGAAGAAAAATTCAAACTTATATTACTTATGGAAGAATTATCCGGACTAGAAATAGGATTTACTTGTGGCAATTGGTTTTCTATAAATTATTTTGTAATTCTTCAATATTTTTGGCTTTTATTTAGTGATTATTTGCTTTTTCTTTCATTAAATTTATACTAATTTAAATAGAAATATATATAATCTAAATATTACCTTGTATATTTCTAAAATAAAGTTATTGAATATATCAGTGATTAACTATTACTGGTTGTTGCATTTGTTTTAATTACTCTTGGTACAATTTTTACCAAAAAAAGGGGATAACACTTTTAAGGCTTTCAATACATTTTCAAAGGTAGTAATTCTAAGGAATAGTTTAGACTCTAAACTTTGGATCACTTATTGATTTAAAGTAAAAATTTATTAAATAATTTGAATAAAAATATTTTCATTTTTCGCCGAAATAATAATTTATGGCGAAAATAAAAAATTAATTTTCATATTTTAGTGAACTTTAAGTTTAATATAAAGTTTGATAATTTGTTAGATATTAGTTATATTCATGTAATTTAGGATAAATTTGTAAATTTTTTAGAAATTAAAGTGAATAATATAAATTATTATTATATAATTTGTGCTTGATCACAATATAAGAAAGTAGCATGTTGCTTAACTCGTTCAAAATGATGTAATATTGTCATAACAACAGATTCTGCTCTCATTTAGAGAACAGAATTTCTTATCCAAACGCAAACAAATGGAGAACAGAATATCATTTATTTATTTATAATTCATTATTTAAATTATAAGAAATGATCAAGCCAATTTCAATAAAAATAATAAGTGTCAAGCTACTATTATAGAAAATATAACTATTTTAATAACAATAAAAACTAATTAAATAATGTTAACCAAAATTATTCTTGTTATTCTGTCCTCTAATTATATAAAAAGTGATTTATTAGAAGAAGAGTTGTGCCAAACATTTAAACCGAACGGAGTTTTCAAAGGAATTAAAGTTTTTAATAAATATAATGAAAGAGATTTTTATAATACATTTAATGATTACAAACACTTTATGTTCTCAAATGGAAAGGAGTGGCACTTCTTATTCCATATTAACCACTCTTTCCCTAATGGAAAAGTAGTTTTTCTTGCTAATACTCTTGCTATAAGCAAGCACAACTTTCATAATAGGCATCGAATGCATTACAAGTCTTCCAAGAATGTAATTATTATATTTTTATATGTAACTAGATAGATTTTCTTTTTTATTCTAATTGATCTAGGTGATTGAAAATGATTATATTAGTTTATCCATTGAAAAAATCATTAATAAAAAGTTATCAAGCATAATTCAAATATTATCAGATGAATTACTATTAAACTATGAGGGAATGGTTGAGGTCTTTCCCTTTAATTACAAAAGGAAGGGATGGCTACTATTCTTCAAAATAGACTCCAGACCTATGGTGTGCTACTTGAGAAGGACTCATATTAATTTTGACAAGGTAAGTTTAAATAGATTTTTAATTTATTAATTCAAAACTGATCTTGTTAAGTGTACGGAAGAGAACCTCCAAGAATATGGCCGCGAATGTGACGGATATAAAACAAAAGAGATGTCCATTAAGAATATGAGCATGCTACTTCCAGAGCCATCGGAACGCAGAGGAGGAGGACCAAGGCTTGGGGCGGTGGCACATGGCTTAAATACGCATGGTGCTAAGACCTACTTGATCATTTTTGGTTTGTCAGTTGTGGTCACTTTCCTGATTATAGGCATCTATTTATGTCTCGAACCGTTTTTCTGTAAATACCAAAAACCAGAGGAATAAATATGGAGTAAAATATTTGTTTAATAGATTTTACATTATTTACTAGGTTAAATTAAAGGAATAAAAGGTCGTTAAAGCATAGTTTGAATTAGCAAGATTAGAAATTATTGTAATGATCTTTGTAATGTTGGTGATTATAATGGTTGTGGTGACAGAAGTAGATATCAGTAGAAAGTTTGAGTTAAAACTTATTCTAATAAATCAATTGCTGTCAGACTTTTAGTTATAATGACTGACTATTTGTATTTCAATTTTGTAATGTCTAAAAATCTGTCTCTTCTGAAGACCAGTTAAACCGAGCGGTTGAGGCAAACGTCAGGTCGTCAGTAAAGCTAAAGAAAAAGTTACTATTAATAGCGAGGACTCGGAATTTGGTTGACCTGAAAACCATATAAACAGTGAATTATTTAAATCAAAAGTTTTTGTATTAATTATCAATAATTGATTGAAAAAATACTAAAATAAGTGAATTTCACTAAATTCCTGAAAATTCCCTAGAAATAAGTTTAAGCATAATTAACGCTTTTTAGTTGAAAAGGTTGATGTAAAATCCCTAAAATTATTGATCAAAAAAACAAAAATCCCTAAACAAAAGTAAAGACATATGAAATGTAAACAAAATCACATGTTTTTTGTTTTGATTTAATATTTTAAATATAAAATGAATTTAATCAAATGTTTAAATAAATTTAATTTTTTAGAAATTAATTTAAATTCACTAAAACTCTATTTTAGTCGTAATCTCTGTTCAAATGGAGATAATAATGATTTAACAGACATAGACTTAATCAAAGACGAGAGGATTTTTCATGACTTAAATGTTAAACAATTTGAAAGTTTAGCCAAAAATGAGGACCAAATGAAGAAAATTGAGTCTATTTTAAGTGAATATGAATACGAAAAGTACTCAACACTGGAAGTGCCCACAAATATCACTCACAAACAAATGAGTGAACTCTTGGATTTGAATTCTTCAAAAGAAAGGTCTAATTATTTGTCGTATTTGTATAGAAAGGAATTTAGAAAATTGTATTCAAAAAAAGATAAAGAAATACAAAAATCATTAAAAAGGCAAAAATTAGAAGAAAAATGGAAGAGCTGGAAGTCCTGTCTGGGAAAGGGATGTTTCAATGAAAACGGAGACCTTATTTACGGTAATTTTAGCCTACATTTGAAAATTACGAGTTTTTGATCCAAAGTATAGATTTTTTACCACTTTTTCAGTTGTTTTGACCAAAAGTTTTTATTCAAACTAAACTAAAACTACTTTTATTTAATAAAATAGATTTCAAAGAACTGTATATATAAATATGGGTTTAATTTAATCAAAAGTTTAATTAATTTTGACATTTTATTAAAATAAGATATTTTATTATCTTTGAAAGACGTCTAATGGTCTGAACTTTTGATTTGTATAAGGGATTACTTTAATAGAATGATTGGTCCCCCCTTTAGATACCCCTATAAACTTATAAACAGTATTATATGATTTTTAAATCGTGGAAATCAATTATTAAAGTTTGGGTTTTTTTTTGTATTTTATAAACTCTATTCAATGATAAGGTTTGGGACACAACAGGGATGGCGAAAGGTCTCGATCCTAGGGGGGTGAAATGGTCAAAATACCCCTCCCTAGAGGAAAAAAGCTCGACAGACCTAGTGCTTGTCCATAGATGCTAATGTTAAGGGTTCAAAATCCTAGGGGGGGTATTTTGCTCTCCAAGGGGAATACCCCCCTTTCGCCATCCCTGCCTATAAACTTATAAACAGTATTATTATATGATTTTTAAATCGTGGAAATGTATTATTAAAATTTGGGTTTATTTGTATTTAATAAACTCTATTCAATGTTAAGGTTTGGGACACAACACTCTTTTTGGTCGAATATCACACCAGGATTTTAGCCCATATTTATGCCATCGGTTACGAAGGGCAGCACTTTTTGGTCAGAATATTGTCTTTGATCTGACGTGTGAGCCATCGATGAAACAATTGGAATGTGACTCAAAATTAAAACAATTACATCAAACATATCATAAGAATCGAAGATTTAGTGAATCCTTTAATTTGAATTTTTGTAATTTTGACAAAAATGGTATTCTTTCACAAACTATCAAAAAGAATGACATTTATTCAAAGTTACCTTATTTTGTCTCTGAATTTACTGAAAAATCATATTTGGATTTGTTTGAGAAAAAGGATCTAGTTTATTTGAGTCCAATGTCTAAAAGAGACTTAGAGTTTGATCCAAATAAAGTGTATATCATTAGTCTCTCCAATGGTTTTACTCCACAAAATTATAAGTCTATTTTGAGCCGAAGAGAAGGGATTGATATTCAAAGACTACCCCTCGACAGATATACCCATTGGTGTGGACACACAAAAGACTTGAAATGTTATACCGTTTTAAGCATTTTGAATGACGTTAGGGAAGGCATACACTGGACGGAAGCCATAGAACGCAATGTATCCAAAAGTTTTATCAAATCTGAAGAAGTGGTCGCTAAAGAACAGTCATATCGTTTGCAAAGATTTATAAAACAAACGGAAAGTCCATTGATTTGAAAGAAATGTTTGATTAAAACAAAAGTATTTCATTTCAATTATTTTGTAATTAAATTAATTTTTATTAAACTTTTGAAGTTCAGGAATAATATTATAGATTAAAGACATAACTCTATATTTCCTGCCTCGGGATGTGTTATATTGTGTCAATTGATGCCATGGAATAGTGACTACTTTACATCCCATGGCTTTAAGTAATCTAATTTCCAATTGAGTGCCGCCTCTGACTAAAGTGTCGTTCACTGCAAAGTCCTTAATATCTAAAATGTAAATCAGAATACAGTCGTTAAACATATTAGCCTTGAGTTCCGTTTTGTCGGACAATGAAAACCGTTGGTCCACTTCTTTCCAAATCACAATAAATGGATAACTTTTGAACGGAAATATATGACACAATTGAACCCTATCTTTGAGTTCGGACTTAAGTGTCATATAAACTGAATTAATTAAAGTCATTCTTTTTGGCAACTCTTCTGACAAATCAAACTTTTCTGAAGACATAACCCATCGATAATATTTGTAAACCATTTGCGGCGACACTAATATACTCTTGTATTCGTCGTATTTCTCCACCGAAAGACTGGTATTCAACACAAGTAAATGTCTTTGAAAGTCGTGTCGAGAGTTATCTTTTCAATTGAAAAACAAATTCTATTAATTATTAAAACTTTTGGATAAAAGACTTACTAATAATTTTTGACAAAAAATTTTGTTCAAAACAACGTTCTATAAGTGGTTTCGGATAATATCCTAAAACAGAGGAATAGTGCAAAAGATTGAGTAAACCAAAGGGAGAGTCGTATAGGAAAAAGGAATCAGAATTTTTGTCCAAATAATCGAAGAGCACTTCAAGTCGGTGTTCATCCACTTTATGGTTAAAGTTTGCGATACAGAAGAATATCCGTTCGATATCTTTGATCCGAAACGAAGAAGGATTGGAACAGAGTTTTTCAAACACATATGACATGAGTTGTGGGTCAAAGAGATGTGAATTTATTAACAAATTTAATAAATGCGTTAAAACAAACTCATCGTTATTCGACAATTCTTTTATTTTATTCACAAATTGTTTGATTTGTGGTTCAATTCTTACGTTTATTGACTTTCGTATTGATTTGATGATTGCATTTATTATTATAGAATTGGTTTCTTCGGACACATCCCTTACTGTTCTGTAAATCACAAGTTTTGCCAAATTGTCGTTAAGTTTAGTCTCAGTTTTAAATAAAGTCATACAAATGATTCCGATTTCCTCTAAACTCATGTCTTTCATTAAGTCATTGCATTGTTTTAATACAAACAAAACACTGTTTTTATCAATTCTTCGCCGAATATTCATATAAAACATTAAATGGAGTAAAGATGTCTTATTTAGTTGAAGGTTAGGACAACACAATTTCCTGACCAACAAATCATTATATTTCGTGATATTTGCGGCTCTAATCTTGTAAAATATATTACCAAAGTGTAACCAGGGTAAAATTTCTGCATTATCTACAAAACTAGTCTTATTGAGTCTATTCTCTAATTCTGTGTCGATATTAGACCACATCTTAAAGAATAATCGACTTAACGGTGATTTAATGACCGGCCATTTGACCATTGATTCCAATAAATCGGATAATTGTTTGTCACTCAAAGTATTCAATATTTGAGACAATTTTAAGACAAGAGATGAATAATCAATGTGATAATGATCATGGTCTATTTTAAGGAATTCGTTCACCAATTCATTAGTTGTCGGATCAGAGATAGGATTTTCTTCGTTTAATTGAAACTTTTGTTGACTTAAATTAGAGTCAATAATACTGAACGCCATTTGATTTTCATTATCATTGAAAGCAATTAAGCAATTATTAGGACTTTTAATTTTATATGGATGAGATCTCTTCACAACAGCCGATTCTTCACATGAAAGATATCTCCTTGGTGATTCGTTTAATCTTTGTATAACCAGTTTGTTTGACACAGAATATCTACTAAAACCTCTCGTATTAATTAAGTGGCAAACAATTGGTCGAAATGACCTAAACTTAATGAAAGTTCTTAGGGATGACATTGTTTTCGACTAAAACTTTTAATACAAAACTTTTGTTTTGTTTACACAAAACACATGTCTTTTCTCTACATATAATACGTTTAAATCTAAGGAAAAGTTTATAAACAAAAATTTCTTCAAATGGAACACTGTTGGGAACAACAATCTTGTTCAGTTTATGGAGGTGTTCAGTATAGAGAGGTAATGGATTAGTATAAGGAGTGAATTAGGACTCAGATATTTGTTCAGTTTGGAGAGGATTTCAGTTTAGAAAGGGTTCACTTTGAAGAGGTTTTAGTGTATCATTTTCTCAGGTATTTTGAACAAGGTACATATATTGAAGAAATATCTTAATCTCTGTTATCTAGTTCAATTAGGTATAACA
>JAQIXI010002529.1:0-10106 GCA_034700165.1 Galumnidae sp. Gr-Ori-00277
GAGTGCGAGAGAGAGAGAGAGAGAGAGAGAGAGAGAGAGAGAGAGAGAGAGAGAGAGAGAGAGAGAGAGAGAGAGAGATCTATTCGTTTGAAAAATGCAATCATAAAAAACTGGTAAACATTTCTCAAATATTCTAATTGAGATCATTTGACAGATGAGTTTTAAAATGGAAATTTATAGACAATAACTAGAATTTATTGATTGAAAAGTGAATCTATTGGTTAGTATTCAATAAAATTTAATAATTAGTTAAAAATAAAATCCAAATTATTAACAATCGAAGTGTTTATTAGAGAAAAACAATTCTTGTGTTTCGCTAAAAGGGATGTAATATGTGTTCCAAATATAGATAAATAGGCGGTTGTCTTACCTCTCCTTAAATGGTGTTTCGGGGAATGGCCTAACGATAGTGACTGTGCGCCAATAGATTGTGATCAGCGATTGAGACACAAGAAATCCTCTGACATTAATCGCTGTTTGATTTTCGTCACGAATTAATCACTTTTTACTCATTTATTGCAAAATTTAAAAAAAAATGATTTTCCGAAAGTTTTTTCCGAAAGTCAGTTAAAATGAAATATTGACTAATAATTCAATATTTAACTGTCATTTCAAAACATTTTTATAAATTTCCACTAATGAACAATAATTTTTCAAATTAACCTTGCTACAACTAGCTTTACTTTGGCCCCAATATAGCTCTTGTTTGCCATCTGGGGCTACATTTTTTCAATTTTATATCCAAATTCTGTTTTATTATAAATATTTTTAACAAATATAAAAACAAATACAGAAAATTAACCATGCATATTTTACATATCTTACGTTTAAAGCAATAACGATAAACAAATGTTATGTCACCGGAAATGTATCATTAATTCCATAGTTTATAACAGTTTAAACCTATAATAAAATCCTTCAATTAATTAGAAAATTATATTTTATAATATTTTAATTATAGTTTTTATTAAAACTTTCCATAAATTTATAGTAAATGAGTTGTACCCGAATATTAATCATTGAACAAATACTTACATCATTTATTTATTTCATGAGACACTTATTCTAATTAATCAAATTTATTATTTATACAAGAATACAATGATAAAGATTACATTAAAGTCTAATGATTAGAGTCTAATCATTAGACTATAACCTAGGACAAGTAATTATTAGAGTTAACTTAAAAATAATAACAAAATAATTAAATAATGTTTAATAAATAATATAATGTCTTTGTTTAGACTCTTATTGCCTAAAACAGTCTTGTTTACATTCCTCTTCAGTTTTGAATTTATTTTTATTTCCCCGACAGCCGCCATATTCGAAGATTTCACACTTTGTGGTGTTCCGATTATAAAACCACATGGGGATAATGGCTTTACACATACCCGGTTCAGGATCTAGTTGGCACTTATTAATCCTTTTCTTACCAGGTTTAGATGTAGTAGTAATTCCTTCAATATTCAAATAAAGTTTAAAATCTGTTTAATAATTAATTATTGATAAAATGGTTGTTTACTTTTATTGCGTTTTTTGATGTCCGTTTTCGGGGGTTCTTCTACTTCTAAGTCGACGTTCGCAAAGAATGGCAGCTTTTGGTCACATTTGGAAATACACTCCGCTTCAGTGCGGAAATTATTTCCGTTTCCACGACAACCCCCGTAAAAGAAAGTTTCACACATTTTGGTCACCGAATTATAAAACCATTTCTGTTGATTTGCTTTACAATCGCCAACTTTTGGGGGTAATTCACATATTTGTTCCTCCCTTTCAACTATGATTTCAAACTTTAATTAGTGGTTTAAATAAAATATAAAATGATCAAGTTTAATTCATTGTTTCTTAAATACTAAAACAATTTCACAGAATAAGCTTGCTAATTCATTATGAAAAAACGATGCCCTTAGTTTTCAATTAACTTGATTATTTTATATTCAAACAATATACCTTGTTGCAAGGTTCTATAACTGGTAGGTTGAGCATCGTCTTCTCTAAACCGTCTTCTCTTAACCCTTGGTTCGTTTTTGAAATCTTGTGGTGGTTCATCTGGTGGTTCATATGCTGGTTCATGTGGTGGTTTATATGTTGGATAAGTTAAGGCAAATGGCCTGTCTCTTCCTCCTATATGATCAAAAGAGAGTCGAGGACAACTCAAAATACATTCCTCTTTAGTTATAAAATTATTTTCATTTCCACCGCAACCGCTGTACACAAATGGTATGCACTCATCGACCTCCTGGTCATAATACCAACTTGGAAAATACCCTCTACAACAACCTCGCTCCATTCTTTGACTGCAGACTACTAACCAAAAAATAAATCGTTAAAATCTATTTTATTAATTGAGCAAGGTTTAAATTACTATTAAAATCATCTTCATCATCATCAAGGTGATAATTAGCGACTGCAGTGGGGAAAAAGCAATTGTCCCGACACTCCGACTGAGAGATAAAGTTATTTTCATTTCCACCACAACCGCCATAATTGAAAGGAAGACAATCCCTTGCATTGGGTTCGTAATACCAGCGACGGATTATAGCATAACAATTACCCACATCCTTCTCTTGGAAACAAAATGATTGTCGAGCTTGGTACAAAATAAAGTAAATAATGATCAATGTCTTTAATTATCATTTGAAAACATACTTGATACAGTTCTTAACGCAATGAAAATCGTGAAGAGTATGGAATGACAACAAAGTAAACCTGAAATCAAATTATTCCACATTTTATTAATACTAATTAATATTAATATTAATATCAATACATAGAATATGTTTTCCAAATGGTTTCCATTAATTAAATTTAAAAATAGATTAAAATTATTTAATGAAAATAAACTTACTTTTAAGAACGAATAATTAGATTATACAAAACTTACCTTTCTAATTTTCTTTGAGTACCTTTTAAAAAAATTAATTTATTAATTATTAAATTAATTAACTGAATATTTTAATTAATTAATAATTAATTATTTAAATCTAAAATATGTCAAAAATATCTATAAAATAATTATTTTCAGAAATTATTATTTTAGCAAGCTAACTTAATAAACAGAAAAAAAAGATTAAAACAAATTTAAAATTGTTAAAAACGAACTAGGGAATTTTGATGTGACTCTCATTCATAATTCATTAAACAAAGTTTAAGTGATTAAATGATTTTCTACAGAAAATTGAAGTTTTGTGTTAAATGTGTGCTCTCCTGAACTTTAAGACCTAATAAAAAGTTGCCAAAAGTTGAAACTAAATATGTGTGTAATTATCGATTGTGTGATAGTTTATTGTGATATTCACTGATAATAACACCGCTATTATTCAAAGTCTCTTTAAATGAATTCCAGTTCTCATTGAAATTAATTCTGATGTCTATCGGAATTGTCGCCATCGGATCAGATACTGCATGAACTTAAGGTCAGATCAATCAAACATCGATTAACTAAATTAATAATAATTTGTCTTTTGATAAGAAAATTCATAGCATTTTTTTGATTGAATCTTGCACAATTTAGGAACTGTAACATTCATTCTCTTAATTTATATCATATCAGATATAATTTACAAAATATTTTAATTACAATGAATATATTTTGTTTAAAAATACCTAGTGCGTATCATAATATCGAAAAACTATCATTTTAAATGCTCGTGTCAATAAATTTAACATTCTCATTATCTATTGTGTACTAGATCAATTGATAAATACTTTTAAAGATTAAAATTAATAACAAAATCAGAACAGAATTTGTTTTAAATAAAAATCAAAAATAATTTAATGATTTATTTATTTATTTTAAATTTAGATATTTTTTTAAAAAACTTTAAGAATAAATATTAGATATCAATGAAATTATACGAATCCCTAAACTTTTGTCAATATTTCAATGACTCTATTGTTTAAAATACTTTAATTTGAATAAAGATATGAAAAACAAATCAATAGTTTATTCCTTTTTTCGTTAATTTCTATTTAATGCTTCATTTGGGATAAAATTATTCCTATAATAGTATTATAATAATACCCTATAAATTGAAAACTGGAATAATCTTTAGTTAGTTCCTAATAATATGAGTAATGATCGATAAAAGTATATTATTTTGTCACTCTATGTGTGACCAGGGTGGTTCTTACAAGGGCACAATTATGTAAATTACAAATATAATAATGTAAGCAGTAATTAATTTATTAGATTTAAGAAGCTTGGTAAGAACTTAGGTCAACCAATAATCAAAACAAATTAGGCTATTTTTAATTAAATGAATTATCATGGAGAAACTAATTAGATGAACAAGTTACACTAACAATTTCAAGTTTTCAATGAACTGTAAATTAATAGTTTATTTATTTTCGACTTTAAGTCATTTATTTTATATTGTTTTCTATTTTTAAATTAGTATAAATAATTTACCTTGCTTGGAATGTCATTATTTAAATAATGATTTAGATGTTTGGCAAAAAAAATTAACCAGGTTTCACTATTTAAAAAAATGGGCCATGATTCTATAAATTAAGCAAATAAAACATTATTAACTAATTATTCATTAGTTTCACCCAATTTACCTAGATGATTATGTAAACTTAGAGATTATTTTAATTTTAAATGAATTAAATTAAAAGGTTTACATAAAATTACAAAAATATATACATTTAAATAGCAGTTAAAAGTCAAGCGATAAAATAGATCCTTAAAATAATCCTGTTATTAGAAAAGTGCAAATATTCAGACCATTATTGACGTCATTTCGATAATAAAATGGAGAATAAGATCCGAATGAATTCAAATCCAATAAAAAATTGTTAATCAAAAAAAAAATTATCAAATTCTGTGTTTTAACTAATTCTAAATCAATATTTACTCTTTCAATAGTTTGCAAGATGCAAATGTTTTAATATTCGTTTTAAAATATAATTAATTAAAGAGAAGAACAATATTAACACTAAAAAAGTTGTTATTTGAAAAGAATGACATTGCTAACTAGATGAGTGATAGGTACATTTTTACAGAATCAGATAATATTGTTATTTACCAATAATTAAGTAAATATTTATAATTAGTTTTGTTTTTATCAAAACAATAGAAAATAAGTAAAATTGTTATTAAAAGTAAAAATTTAAAATTCAATATTTGATTGATTTGTTAAGTAATTGGATTACCTATGAAATGATATGAACTTGGTGATTGCAGTGATAATAAGAGCACTTGACTCTAGAGAAGAAAGATGCCATCGCTAAGAAAAATTGTTTGATACCTGTGCTCGGAGTAAATGGCATTTAATATTAGAAACTAAACCGGACTTATAATACAAACCTAAATATTAGATTCTTTACGAAACAGTTGCGAAAAAAGTGGAAATTTTAGTCGATATTTCCTACGCACTCGTCCTCGACCTTCCCCGAGGCATAAGAGCCTTTGGATGTGTGTTCATAGCATTTGGTCGAAGTACATACTTTTTGGTCGCTTCAGCCCTCAAAAAAAGATTCCATCAAAAAGTCTATTGAACTGCAAATATTTCAGCACTCATTGAAGTCACAGAAGTTATGCGGTTTTAATACTTTTAATTCCGGATCTGTTCGCGATCTTTTCCAATATGAAAATTCCCATTAAGTCTGTCCTATATTACTACTGTTTCATACAATCACTTAATATCCTCGAGTCAATTTTAAAGATAAACTTACCATGGTAGTAATTGTTATATAATTAATAAATAATTAACTTAATGCAATTTAAGTAGATTTTAAAGTATCAAGTTCAATTTACAACAAATTTTATGAAAATATCTAAATGATTTGAATATTACCTTGGCTAATAATGTGAACAATACAATTCATCTAAAATGTATTCATGCTTAATTAAAAAGATGCGATTGAGTTAATAACTTGGTTATATTTGACAAGGAATATATGTGTAAAGTGATTGACTACAAGTGGTGTAAAACTGGAGCGGATCTGCGAAAACAACTTTTAAATACACATAAGAATAAGAAAAGGAGCGCGACTTAAATCGCATATCAATAAGTTGTTTCTCCGGTAATAATACTCAAACACAGAGTTTTTTTTGGCAAAAACAGCTCTGAATTGGAATTTTTGATTCGCATTGAAATACATATATTTGTGTTTAAACTGAATAACAGTTTATTTAGTCTTCAATTGCCTTCGAATGAGTATTAAAGAGAAAAATTGTTTTTAATTGAAATAATTTTTCGTTTCAACTGATGTGTGAAATCATTTGTTAATAAGTAGTGTTTTTTCACTCAGAATAAGTCAGTGGTTGTGCCCAAAACATTAATTACTGTATATGTAATTAAATTTTCAATAGTTTTGGACATTTTGTTTCGAATCTCATTAATAATTATATGTTTTCAACAAATTTTTTTTCTTCGATTTCAGCAAATTTTTGCCGAAAATTATTGGATAAAAGCTTTTATGTGTTTTTTTTCTATGGATTTACGCCTTACAAGTGATTTGGTTGTGTTCGCATGTGTTTTCCCCCACAAAACTGTTCCGCTTTATATGAAAATAAGCATGATCAAATTTTAAAATGTCTTTTGAAAATTAATGCCTAAGAAAATCCTGCCTTAAATCCAATGATAAACATTTTAATAGTAAAGAGTGAACAAGGACAAATGTGCGAACGGACGAATCTCTTGCCGGTCATTTGTTTGTGCCATAATAACAGTGGTCGGTGGGATTTTCGTCCGTCTGTAAGTTTGTCACATTACGTCATCTTTGCCAAACTTAACTGTCTTATATCTTTGCTTGATAATTGTTATTTTAACTAAACTAAACTAAACTAACTAGGTTATATAATACTAATTGACGTTAAAATTAAATCGTTTTTAATTTCAGGTAAATGTTTGATCGAAATCTGATTTTTGTTAATAACTTTTTTTAAAAAAAAAAGTTGTTCTCATTTTATAATAATTAATATAATGTTAATAAACTTAACATGCTCATTTACTAATTTAATAATGTGTAAATGTTGCTAATCTATTAATTAAATGCTTCTCAATAATATAATTTTAGAATGAATGAACAAGCTTAACTAAAATTGTTTACTTGTAATTTTGGAGACTCTATGATAACTCAATTATTAAGTCATGGCTTAATTTGAGCCCAACCTTCCCTTAGGCAACAACTGGTCATAAAAATATGTGTTTTGTTTATTTTATATGATTTTTAGTCACTTTTAATTAAACACTCATTTAATTATTTTAATGCAAATAAATTTTAAGCAAATTTTTTTAATTTCTAATTAAAATATGCATAAATCAAGTCTTAAATGTCACCAAATATTTGGTTTTTTGTCAACAATTTTTGTATTTTTTTTCTGATTGAGTGAACAAAAAGAGAGAATAACTTTTAAGAATATTTTTCAGTGTTTTTATCAATTGATTAAAAGATAATTAATTAATTAATTTATAGAAATTTTTATATTAAATGAAATTTACGTCAAAAATACGTCAAATAACTAAGAATAGAGTTTTGAAAAAATTGAGAAAAAAAATTTAAAATACTTTAAATGAAAAGTTTTGCAAAAAAATTTGTTTTTCGGTAAAAATTACATTAAATATGTATTTAATATAATAAATATCACACTAAGGGTTACCTCAAAACTCAAACATATAAACAACTTTTTTTTGGACGGAATTCAGTCAAAAATATCAACAAATAATGAGATTTTGATTGAGTTCAGGAATCACCAAGGTGGAGATCAGCCATATACCCATTGTATTTGCTAGTTCATTAAATCGTAGTGTAAAATGACCTTAAATTTTGATACTAATTAAAAATTTAGGGCAAATCTTTTTGGAAGAAATTTGAACTAGGCAAATTTATAAGATATTAGCCCAAAAGGCATTTTTGGTAAGAATATATCAAATTTCTTCATAATTATCATTTATTACCAGACCCTAAAAACCTACCCTTGACTACCTCAAGAGCACCTTGGTGATCTCTGGTTAAGATCTATATAATGAGGGACAAAATATTTGTAAATAACTAATGGATTGCGTACTGAATATAAATAATTAAAAAATAAATAAAAATGATTTAAATCTAAAATTATGGCACAAAAAGTGTTACCTTTGAAATAAAATTGAGTGAAAAACAAAACAAAACAAAAATGTTTTGTTTTGTATTTTAAGAGAAAAATTTGTTCAAACATTTTGTGAGTCTTTTCTTTGTATTGATTTTTACTCTGATTTCAGAATAGTTTCCAATGGATTCGGTCCTAACTTTTTATGGCGTTTAAGTCCATTTTGGAAGGCATTGATACCAGTGCTATGCAATGTCCCAACGTTTGTGTCGGTGAGTGCACTCCCACTCTTTGAATGACAACACTGTAACCATTCCTGTTTTGAAAGCTTACGGTCGTAGTCGTGGTCGCAGTAATTGATTTCTGTCCGAAAACATTTACGTAACCGACTGTTAATTGTCTGAGTTTTGCGCCAAATCTGTCGGAATTGTTTCCATTCGTTGTTTTCTATCATTAAATTAGAGTTCGAATCAATTTTATGGAAGACTTGTTCACACGAAGAGCTCTCATTTTCCAGAATCTGACGGAAGCGCTGATGAAATTTATTGCGACGCCTTTGATCGCACCCTTTCCTCATCTGAAGACAATTGTTTTCAGTATCGGAAGACTTATCTTCTAATGTCTTAATTGGTTGACCCGAAACTCTTGAGACACACCAACAGTAAGACTTATGACATTGAATGCGGACATAATATCCATCTTTTGTGCACTCAGGGATGAAAAGCTGTCCCGAAGGATTCACTTTAAGTGATTCCATGGCATTGGAACGGGTTATGTAACAGTCAAGACGTGACTCTTTTTTATTTTCTCCGTCACTTCTGGAGTTAAGTTCGAAAGGATTTTGAAAACCAGTTCTTTTTGGTGCGCCAGAAGTCGACAGACCTGAAGATTGTTCAGTTGAGCGACTGTTAGTTGAGGTCGAGTTTAGTGACAAAAACGCCCGAAAACTAAAATCAAAATTAAGACATTCTTTGAATTCAGTTCTCGTAACGAATGAGTCATTGTTTTGGTCACAAAATGTGAACATTTGTTGAGCGCATACTCTAAACAATGGGAACAACTTTTTTATGAGAAGAATCAGATCTCTTGTCTCTTGTCGTGTAATCTTTTGGTCATTATTAACGTCTAATTCATTAAATTTATTCTCAATGGATGTGGAAATCGAGGATTCATTGTTGTGTTGACCGCTTTTACGGCTATTTTCTGATACAAAAACTGACAGCAATTGAGTGTTGAATAAAACTCTTTGAGAACTATTGCAAAATCGTTTCCCTTTCTTCCGAT
This sequence comes from Galumnidae sp. Gr-Ori-00277, assembly GCA_034700165.1. Lineage (NCBI taxonomy): Eukaryota > Metazoa > Arthropoda > Arachnida > Sarcoptiformes > Galumnidae > Galumnidae sp. Gr-Ori-00277. The sequence continues at coordinate 9,323 of JAQIXI010002529.1, forward strand.
TTGGGTCACGATTTGTTGATCGACGACCTTTTCATCCGTTAAAATCAAAATATTATTAATAAAACAATTTTAAGAAAATCAAAGAATACCTGAATTATTACAATTTGGGGAACGATTTCGGGTCTAAAATAAAGTTCATTCAAATCAATTAGTGGTCAAAATTTGTCATATTTTAAGTGAGTACTGACTGTTGTCTGACTCTTAGGCCGTCCGGTCATCACATCGACACACCAACAATAACCCGAACTCTTATGGCACTGAACCGACTGTCCGTTCGTTAGTTTTAAATATAATTATCATTAAATCGATGAACAATAAGAACAGATTTTATATGACTCACAGCAAAGAGTCCATCGCGAGTACATTCCGGCACAAACTCATCCTTTTCTCGAGTTAGTGCCTCGGATCTACTTGACCAACAATCATTTCCTTGCTTTAAGTAAACAATTTGATGGATAAGTTTTTTTTAATGGATTTAATAGAGAAAGTGTTTGAAGACTTACTTGACTTTCATTGAAATTTAAAATCAAAGTTAAAATTATTAGTGAAATACATAACGAAAAAGCCATCAGTTTTTTTGTTAAACACTTTTGTATTTATTTGTTTATAAATTCATTTATTATTTATATTAATTTATTTAAGAATTATACTAAAAAATAAGTTAAAAGATTTAAATTTTCAAATAAAAGTTTTGTTATTTTATTATTTTTTTATTTATTGTCTGTTTTTGTTTTCAATGTGTTGTCATAGAAACTGATGAAACACTTGCCGTTTCATTTCAATA
>JAQIXI010002530.1:0-10106 GCA_034700165.1 Galumnidae sp. Gr-Ori-00277
CAGGCTATTTTATCAAGATTTTGGCATACTTTACAAAAATCATTAAATCTCAAAAATTAACTTGATGATTTTGAAAATTTTTATATATTTATAAATTAGAATATTAGATGAATAAGTATTAAAAATTTGACTTCAAAATTCTAACTATAACCTTGTTAAAACAACAAGTCAAATATGGGAATTATTTTCACCTATATGAAAAAGACTGTATGATTATCGCAAAAACTATTAGGATTATAGCAACAATTGTTAGGATTTTTTAAATTTTCATTTAGGAATTGAGAAAAATGCATTTATTATTACAATTCATTTGAAATTTTTAAATACCTCCCCTTTAGCCATGTTAGTTTGACATAGCTTAAATTTACTAAGTTTATAAAAATATATTTATAAGGACTAAATTCTGCTCCGGTCAAATATCCTATTCCCGACTCATGGGATTGGAGAAGATATGGAATTTTAAATCCACCTAGAAATCAGGTATATATGACAATAATATATGGAAATAATAGAGATAAGTATGAATATTAATTTAAAAACTATTTTAATATATAAAATTTATAAACAAATATAGTAAAACAAAATACTTGAAAATAAGGAAAATTCATTTATAAATTGTGAGAAATATTCAGTGATGACCATTTGGCAGAGGGAATTGCCTTTTTGGTGGCTTCTTGAGACAGGGGGTAGACGGGGTATTTTTAAAATGTTTCCTTAAAGAGACCTAGTAGGTCATTTTAAAGTTTTTCACTACATTTACGGAGTAATATGTAGTATATGTATTTGCTTTACAAACACCCGCCCCCCCGCTTTTTGCTTGCAACGGACATTAACAGAGATTAACGGGTAATTTATATCTTTTTGCTAGTAACGGGAGGGGACAGGGATGCCTTTTGCTAGTAAAGTGGAAATATTTCTTTGATAATTAACGGGTAACATATAGCCTTATGCTAGTAATGGAAGGATAGAGAAGTTTGTGGCTCTCCAGAGACCATTCTTCACTACATTTACGCAGTAGGTGTAGTATATAGTTTCGTTTTACACACACCCACCCACCTACCAACGTGTTTACTAAACCATGGATACCTTAATCCACCCATACACTAATATACACGTTCACTAAAACAGTTATGTATTATTATATACACAACTGCCAAAATATTCAACCACCAACCTTTTTATTTACCTACTCATCCATTCCTTGAAAATTTTAAAGAATTTTTGGAATAATTATTTTTAAAATTTCTATTAAGCTAAATCTAAATTCATTATACATATAATTATTACTAAATTTATTTTCGTTAATGTAGTGGATATAGGCTTTGCCCTCAAACCTTGTTTTATCATAAAGACAAAGATTACACTCTTGTCCAGGGATGCTCATAGGGGAGGGTATAGATCAAATACCCCCCTGTCTCGAAAAGTCGGATATCCCCCCCCCCAAAGAGAAGAGAAAAATAAAAACAAAGTTTAAGGGCAAAGCTATAATCACTACATTTATGAAGATTTATTAATAAAATAGAGTACTTTAATAAGTTTTTATAAATTCTAAATTTAGTTCGGACATTAGTACACGCGTTCACGAACACACGCGGACACTCACCCACGCGTTGACTAGTAAATGCATGTGCTAATGTCCGCGTGTCCTAGTAAATGCGTGGATTAGTGTAAAAAGGCTTTAGTGTTCTGATAAATTAGTATACCTTTTTATTTCAATTACTAATAAAAGATCTCTTTGTTCTCCCCGTTAATATCTGAAGAATAGGTCCCTAGAGAGACATGCTCCTTTCTCTCCTTTCTATTACTATCAAAAAGCCATATATTTCTCTATTACTAATAAAAGACCTCCCTGTCCTCTCCGTTAATATCTGAAGAATAGGTCTCTAGAGAGGTATGAACATTCCTATCCTCTCCGTTAATATCGGAAGAATCTCTAGCATAGTAGTAGAACTCCGTTCTTATCTGTAGAGGTCTACTTTACAAAACTAGAGCGTGTGGGGGGGTGGGTTGGTTGGTGGGTTGGTTGGTGTAAAACGAAAATATATACTACACCTTATTACATAAATGTAGGGAAAAACAAGGTTTGCGTTCATACTCAAAGGGCACTACATTTACGGATATATATATACATTTACGGGTTTACTAGAATATATTTCATAGGGTTCATATTTCAGAGTGTTTTAAAAGGGAAAGTATTAATATCCTTTATATGGCTCTACCTGGATAACCATGACTATGTCCTATAGATAGTAAGTGGTGTTCCCTTCACACCTAACAATACCTTATGGAGAGGAAGTGGTGGTCTTACAGGCCACCACACCTGACATTGTTTATGGACCGAAAGTGGAGGTTTTTCGGCCCACCATACCTAACATTTAAGTATGAAAAGGAAAAGGTGGTCCTTCGGCATACCACATCTAAAATTGCTTTATGGACAGGAAATAGTGGTCCTTCGGCCCACAAAACCCAACAACGTTTAAGAACAGAAAGTACAGTTAGGGCTCGATATAACCTAATTGTTGGTGACAAGAAATTGTCTAGGATAAATCAAAAGTTAATAATATAAATAGGATATATCGAGGGCATTTAACATTACGAGTATTGGTTATATCGAACATTAGGTTAAATCGAGATAGGATAAATCGAGCCCTAACTGTAGAGGTTTTCAGCCCACCACAAACTTTATGGACAGAAAGTGGTGGTTCTTTAGCCAATCACAACTAAAATTTATTTATGAAAAGGAAATGATGGTCCTTCGGCCCACCACATTTAACATTCCTTCATGGACAGAAAATTGTGTTCTGTCGGCGACTAGCCGTTATCTTCCCGTTACTAGCAAAAGGTCTCCCTGTCCCCTCCAGTTACTAATAAAAAGAATGTTCTCTAGAGAGCCATCAACCTCCCTGTCCTTCAATTACTAACATAAGCCAATATATTACCCGTTAATATTCAAAGAAATTTATTTCCGTTACTAGCAAAAGGCCTCCCTGTCCCCTCCCGTTAATAATAAAGAGAATTGTTTCTAGAGAGTCACAAACCTCCCTGTCCTTCCATTACTAACACAAACTTATATGTTACCAGTTAATATTCAAAGAAATATTTTCCCATTCGTCAATAGTAAAAGGCCTTCCTGTCCCCTCCCGTTACTAATAAAGAGAATGATCTCCAGAGAGCCATCAACCTCCCTGTCCTTCAATTACTAGCATAAGGCTATATGTTACCCGTTAATATTCAGATAAATATATTCCCGATACTTATAAAAGGCCTCCCTGTCCCCTCCCGTTACTAATAAAGAGAATGGTCTCTAGATAGCCATCAACCTCCCAATCCTCTCCATTACTAACAAAGAGAGTCTAAATTAGCCGTTCAAAGAAAAATATTCAAAGAAATATTTTCCCGTTACTAGTAAAAGAGTGAATATTACCCGTTAATCTCCAAAGAGGTAGATCCCGTTGCAAGCAAAAAGCGGGGGTGAACGATTCTATATGCTACCTTTTACTCCGTAAATGTAGTGAAAAATTAGCAAAAAAATGAAATAAATCAACGAAAAAGTGAGAAAAAGAGCCGTAAATAATAATAAAAATAGAAGAAAATATCAGTGATGGCCATCAGGGGGCTATAGGGGGTTATTGGGGTACCCCCCCCCTTGGAGCCAAAAAATTGTTGTACTAAAATGCAATAAAAAGCTGACCCCCTTCTATTTTTCTTATTTTTCGACCTAGACCAAAATAGAAAATTTATTTGAATTCTAGACATATTAAAGTATATTATTTTAAATAAAAAGTTTAAAAATTAAGCTATGAAAATGGCCTTAATTATAAACTGTAAATCTCTAGAATATCGGTGGCCATCACTGAGAAAATATAATATAAATGCATAATAGCGTCAAAATTACAGTTTTTAGACGAAAAAAATTTTGACTTCAATATTTCTAAGACTAAAAGTTTGTGAAAAACTTGGAAAAATCCATTTTTTGTCAATAATTCTTACTTTTTAGCTTTAATTCATACAAAATATGTTAAATAAAGTTGCATTACATGCATTTATAAAGAAAACACCTAAAAAACTACCTAGGAGTGAATTTATAGCAATTTTTACGATTTTGAAAATACCCCCCCCCCTATACCCCCCTGTGAAAAATTTTGAGGATACCCCCCATGTCTTTTCGAAAATTTTTGAACTATACCCCCTGTCATCCCTGCTCTTGACTAACTTATTTAATCATAATTAAGTCAAAAACTAACAATTTAACAAAAAAAAACATAATTTTCAAAAATCAGACATTTGTTTCTATAAGTACAGTCCATATGTATTATACCTACCCAGTACTATACTTATACCGGTATTATACCTAAAATGTTTTTCAATTACTCAAGTATAATACTGGTGTATGGACTGTATCAATATATGAAATTTACAGCTTTTGGGTATCGTTTAAAAATTGAAAATATGATGTTTATAATAATGTTTATTCATTCATTAGAACGCGTTAATGAAATTACATAAAGTATTGAAACATAAATAATTTAAGATATAATTAAAAATTATTGTTTAAAAAATTCTTACAATTAGTTAAAAAGGTATTATTAATGATATCATTTCGTAGGTCTTTTGGCAATGAATTATACAAATCTATTGTGTAATTAAAAAGGTTTTGGTCTACAAAACAATTTCGAGTGAAGGGTTTTATTAATAATTTGCCATTTCTTTCATTGGTATTAAACTTATATTTGTCGCTCCATTTATGAGAAACATTTTCAAATTTATTAATACATTTATAAAAAATTTTTAAAAACGAGTATTTTCTACGGTTTTCGAGTGAAGATAAGTATAAATATTTAAGTCTTTCATTGTATTTAAGATATGATTTTGTTTCAGTAAAACAAATATATTTCGTAATTTTCCGCTGAATTTTTTCAATTTTTATAATTTGAGTTATGTTTGGAATGAAACAAGTATTACCATATTCAATTATTGGTAAAATGTATGTTTTATATAATGTAATTAAGACATCTTTATTAGCATAAGGAAAGTTATGTTTTAAAATATTCCATTTTCTAATCGAATTGCTATAAGTATTTTCAACTTGGTCATTAAAATTTAACTTATTATCTAAAATAATACCAAGATGTTTGTGTCTATTCATAGTTTTAACTTTTTCATTATTAATTACATATGTGTTTAAATGAGAGACATTTTTGATTGATATCCTCAGATGTACTGACTTTTCAGAATTAAGTTTAAATTTCATTTTTTCACAAAATTTCTGAATTGAATTTAAATCGTTTTGAAAGTTATTAATATCTGTTTCATTAGAAATGATTTTGAAAATACAGGAATCGTCAGCGAATTGGTATAGATTTGAGTATTTAATTATTTCTGGGAATTTACGAACTGTAATATTAAACAGATCTGGAGATCCTACTCCTCCTTGCGGTACACCGGAAGTTATTAGAGTATATTCAGAGTATTTATTATTATACAGTATTTTAGAGAATCGATTAATTAAATAATTTTCTAATATTTTAAGGCAATTCCCTCTTAAACCTATTTCATAGCAATTCTCTAAAATTGATTTGAATGACAATCTGTCAAAAGCACAACTCATGTCCAGAAAGCAGAGATCAATACATAAAATATTTTTGTCATTAAAACTATTAGTTATTTCATAAATTAAATCAATTAATTGAGTTTTAGTGCTCATTCCAGGTCTGAACCCGTATTGATTCATAGGAATTGTTTTACTTTTATTAATAAAAGCGGATATATAATTGAAAATCAATTTACAAAATAGTTTAAGAATATTATTTTCTATAGTTATGGGCCGGTAAGAGTCAAAAGAGGCAATAGGTTTACCTTTTTTATGGATAGGAAGAACTGTAACTTTTTTCATATTCTTTGGAATTTCTTTATATAAAAGAATTAATTGAAATAATTTAAAGAAAATGTCACTAAAAATTTCTGAACAGTTTTTAAGTAAAATATTTGGTATATCAGAACCAATACAACATTTATTAGTATTAATTAATTGGAGTTCTCTTAAAATATCAGTTTTCGTTATTTTTAAATTACTCAAAGTATTCCTATTATTATTGTTACAAATATTATAATTTGGTATTTCTAAACTAGTACATTTAGAAGAGAAACATTCCATAAATTTATCGCAAATTATCTGCTTATCAGTGATTAGTTCATTAGTATTTGTAAAGACTTCACAAACATTAGATTTATTACTATTTTTAATGTATTTATAGAGTTCTTTATAATTACTCGATTTCTTAATAATTTTATATTTATATGAATTGATTTCTACTAATTTAGCTCTAATTTTATCAAAAAGAAGGTTACCGTAAATGTAGTAAAATATGTCGTTATTTAGTTTAAAAAGTTTAAATACTTTGCGTTTGAGTTTTACTAACTTTTTAAGTTTATAATCAGTTTTATTACTTTTATTATATATTTTTTGTTTAAAACAACTATTTTTTACGAATATAATCTTTTCTATAATTAAGTCATAAGAGGTATTGATATACATAACAAGATAATTTTTCGCATTTTTACATCATTATCCCTCAATTATGAACACAATTTTAATATTTTAATTTCGCACTTGTTATAAACAGGGTAAATGTGCTGCGTGTTATAGTTTTGCTGCGGCCACTGCCCTTGAGAGTAAGTGATATTTTTACCTCATTTATTAATTTCTGGGTATAATTTCAGGTCATAACATGAAGAGACAAATATATGAGGGAAAGTTTGATCCCAAAAATAAGATAAATGTCAGCGAACAAAATATGATTGACTGTTCAGACAAGTTTGGAAATCATGGCTGCAAAGGAGGTTTTATTTTTGATTTTATATATTAATAATTATGTATTCGGTGGAAGGTTTACCTCATCAGGCATTCAATTATGTCAATGCAAGCAATGGTGTAATGAGTGTCGAGGACTACCCCTTTAAAGGAAAGGTACACTAATATTCCATACTAATATTATGTTACTTCTGGGCACTTGAAGTTTCAGCCACAGGGGCTGAAATATTTTGTTGTAATTACTGAGTTCACTGACCAAGTATATGCATTGAACAAGTTAATTTTATACCAAAATTTAACCCTTTTCAGAGAGTTTTATTGAATTTTTTTTTTGCATTAAGTTATTAGAAAATTTCATTTTATATATCACTACTATTTTACTAATACTTTTACTCATTTGAAATAATTTCATATATGAATAGATTTTATTTGCTTGCTCATATAAAATGGCATACGCACGAATTTAGTTAAAAAGTGGCTAAAATTTCACCCCTGCATTATATTATTTTTAGAAGTTAAAACTCTTTTCCTGTTCTATCGTATTGAAATGATCTTGGTATTTTTACAAAGCTTATAATGTATAGAATAGATTGATAATATTTTTATTGGCATTTTTTGCAACATTTGCAAAGGTCATAGTCACAAGTTTTGACCAGACCAGGTGACGGTCTAGTAATTGGATTTTTTAGAGGAAATGTCCTAGTTTAGAATGAGACAAAATTTGTTGAAATCAGTTAAGAAACAAAAGACTTGTGATAAATTTAATATTGATGTTTCATGTAAAAATTACTATTGAAAAACATTATAAAAACTTTGATCGGTTGATATCTGCAATATTTTATGGTATTTCATTAAAAGATATCAAATGTAATAATTTGTTTTTAGGAACATTTTTGTTATACAAATTTTAAAAAATATATACATTTTTAACATTTTAAAATTTGCCCACTGGTGACCTTATTATAAGTCTAATCAAAATGTGCTCAGCAACAAATTTGTTCCAAAAGAAGTTTTTTTTAGTTAAATAACTTAAAATAAAAAATTCTGAATATCAACTAATCAATGATTTTAAAATAGTTTCTATTGAATTTTTTTTAAAAAACATCGATATTAAATCTATCATAAGTTTCTTGTTTCCTAACCGATTTCAATTATTTTTGTATCATACTAAACTCCGATATTTTTTCTAAAATATCCAATTACTTAACCATTCATATCTTGTCAGGTTTAACCTGTGACTATGACTTTTGAAAATGTTTCAAAAAATCAAAGATCACGTGATTTATTGAAAAAAAATTATTGAGCTAGATCATAATTAAGTAGAAGTGATAATGCTTTTTATTTCATCTGAATATATTCAGCCGTTTAAGAGATATTTACGATTTCCCAGCGGACAAAATTTTGAATGCCCTAATATAATAGGGAAAAATATTTATTGAACTCTTTTATTAAAATACTTATTACTATTTAATATCATTTTCAATCAAATTTCATTTATTACTAATACAATATTATTAATACAACGATGATATTTAAGTTCAAAAAATAAAATTCATATAATAATTTTACCAGGTTCAAACTTTATTTTTGTTCTGATAAAATAGTTTTAAATTTATTTTTCTTTAAGTTTTAAATCTCAATTTTTCCCAGCCAAATAATCTCGATTTCACTTGACCATATGCAAATAAAAATATTATCATTCTATTCTATACATTTCAATAGAATAAAGCTTTCTAAAGATACCAAGATCATTTCAAATCGATAGTGCAATTAAAGAATTTCACCTTTTTAATTTTAAATTACCTACCTATTATTATTATTATATAGAAAGGAAAATGTTATTACAACCAGGACAAAACGGTAGATGTTATTGTTTCTGAAGGACGGCATCTAATTCCAGGAAGCGATGAAGAACTGGAAGAAACTGTTTACATATATGGACCTGTTGTCTCTAGCATACATATTACAAAAGACTTTGTTAACTATAAGTAAGTCTTTCTTTAAAATGTTGGGAATTATATCAAACATTGTGAGATATTTTTTTCAAAATATTTTAGTTTATTTTAAAGAATTTTTATAGATTTTTTATTTTTCATTGTTAAGTTTTAGAATAATCTCATGAAAAGAACAAGTTTATTTTATATTTCAATTTAAAAACTATTCCTCATTTCTTGCAAAATTATTGAAATTAATTTTGTTTCATTTTAACTTAAGAAATGGTATTTTCGACGATCCTAATTGTATACCAGAACGTGTGAACCACGCGGTTGTTACAGTTGGTTATACCCCAGAATATTTTATAGTTAGGAACAGGTCTATGAATTAAACACATAATACAATCATATCAACTTCTTTTAGAATCATTGCAATAACTATTATGAAGGTTTGTGTGGTTGCACTAATTATTAGGAGATACGAGTCTTACCCCTTGAAGTTTGTTTTAATGTAATAATGGTATTAATCCAGGATGGCCAATAGGGGGGTATTACCCGTATACCCCTCTGGAGCGAAAAATCGCCAAAATACCCCCTGGGATGAGCGAAAGAAGACCCCTCTCGAGCCGGCGCTTCGCGCCGTCTCGATTTTTGCCTAAAATATTGAATAATTAGAAAAAAATGAGCGAAAAACCCAAAAGATGTCTGTAATTAGTAAGAAAAGTAGCCGAAAACATAACAACAAAGCTTTAAAACGTCAAAAAAAGGTTTTTGGAGTGACTTTTTTCGAACTTCAGATTTTCCAAAATGTGAAAAAAACGTTTTTTGTCAAAAATTCTTAGTTTTTTGCTTCAGAAATGATTAAATAAATTAAATATGATTATATTATATGCATTTACAACCAAAAACACCTAAAAAACACCTAATATGCGATTTTTCAAAATACTCCCCCCCAACACCCCCTGGGATCGATTTCATTGGCCATGTTAGGTATTAATGCATATGTAAAACAGAAAAGTTTCCCACTAAACTATTATGTGGGAACTGCTCTGAAACCTTAAATGAATAACTAAAATCCTAATAATTGTTGTAAAAGTTTTAATAGTTTTCGCAACCACACAAACCTTTTAAATAGTTATTGTAATGATAATAAAAGAAGTTGATATGACTGTAAACTCAATATCTCGAAAGAAAATGAATTTTTGTTTTATTTTAATATTATTCAACTATAGATTTTATTTTGTGACGTGCCTTCGGTCAGCACATCACGAGTCACAACAAATTTAGTAAAAGAATATCTTTATTTCAAAACTAATTGATTACTAAAAACATTTAATACAAATTTATTGCACAAAATAGAG
>JAQIXI010002531.1:0-10104 GCA_034700165.1 Galumnidae sp. Gr-Ori-00277
AGAGAGAGAGAGAGAGAGAGAGAGAGAGAGAGAGAGAGAGAGCAATTCGTTGGACCCAGCTTTGAATTTTGTCTGATTTTCATTAACCTTTAAAAAAATTTAGCCAATTTTATCTTGTTCACTTGCTCTGGTTTAAACTTCCAACTAATAAATGTGTCAGATAAGCTTTTGACATAAACGAGACAAATCCATATAAAATTTACTTAAATATATGAATGAAAAGGAATTTTATATATGTTTGGTCTAAAATCAATATTTATTTTGAAATTTTTAATTTATTCAAGAATTTGTATATATATGTGTCGGACAGTTAGAAGAGTTGGTCAATAAGAGAGTGACATATCCGCCAAATTTAAATAACATGTAATTTATTTTTAGACCTAATAATCGTTGAGATATGATGACGGCATTACCTTGGTTAGTGTCAATAATTCGAAAGATTACTAAAAATCAAAACTGTGTCCAACGAATCGCTTAAAAGAATTTGATCTAAAATTTGAGTTCCAACGAATCCCAAACCTCTTGCAAAACATTTTACAAATGGATTACACATCAATTCAATCTTTTTTATGACTACTTCTCGAGATTTTAAAGGAATCACAACCTTTAATGTAGTCTTTCTTTTAGTGAAAGTATAGTATGTATTCAAAAGTATGGATTAGAAAACATGCAAAAGAGCCGTACTTTCAGTCAATTGAATATTTAGTTATTCATTGCTTTGATTTTAAATTTAGTCTCAGAAATCTTAGACTTTATTAAATAAGTGTTAAGAATAAGTGTCATTCCTTTCAATAAAATATAATTTGAGAGGAAATCCATTGGAGTCCATACTTTAGTGGACATTAATAAACATTAGAATTTTGCTAATTTACAGCCGGTTTTACTACTTTTATATTGGGATTCATTACACAATTCTAATGAAAAGTATCGTTTCATCGAATGGCTTATATAACGGATGACTTCCCCTCAACAGAAAAGTTGGACAGTAATAGAGAAGAGACTCCAATACATAGTATTAAAGTCATAGACTTTAGTATTAGAAACGGTGTTATTATTGAGAGTATTGGAGTGTTAGAGGGTTGGAGTGTTGGAGTGTTGGAGTGGTTTGTTTGTTAGTTAATTCATTTTCTCGATTTCTCACTCTATGTTAGTCGACATAAGAATAGAGTATAACTCAAGTAATGAGCCGACACTTCTTATGATATATAAAAGTGTGTGGACTCACTTTATTACCATTTCATTGAATAGCATAAGAAAGACTACTCGATAACTTTCTTCATTTTCTTTGGATTTACAGTTTTCAAGACTTTTATCACTGTTAGGACTCCAATATTCGCAAATTTAGTAGTGATCAGACAGTAATGACTACATCCCCCTCTCAGCCAACTATAGTTTCTACTACTCTTTACCAAATGAAAGACAAAATTTTGTTTTCGATATATTTTTTTAGATATACAAGATTATAAAACTATATTTCATAACTTCATAGTTCATTCTTGAATTCACTGAAATACCCGAAAGAATATTAAAATAAATGGATTTATTTTATGCTGTCTTTTAAATTGAATTATATTTCAAATGAAATTCTTATATATATTGACTTTTTTTTAGAGAATATTCTTTTGTTTAATCGGATTGTATTCTAAATAATTAGATTTCGTTTATTTATTTAATTAATTAATTCTGAAAAATACCTTTTGTTTCGGTTTAAATATTTTGAAAAACATTAAATTAAACAATAAGTCATTATATGTTTCTCTCATTTGTTTATAATTTTAAACAAATATCGACAATACTTTTGGTATAAAACTTTTTTTTGTGTTTTACAACTCATAAAATAGAATTGAATAGGATTTAAATTAAGCCTTGCTCATTTAATTATAATTGAAAATTATTGCAAGAATGAAATATAAAATTTTTATTATTAATTGCACTTACCAGTGATTAACTAGGTTGATTCTTTGAGTTTATATGAAGAGGTCAAATGTCACCAATCGATGGAATCGATGAATAGGTTTTGTTACTCGAATTTGTACTGAAATTGGAATATGTTTTTTTGTATCTAATATTTGGATGACTTTAACCGCTATTTAACATCAAATTATGGTTTCGGTGTCACAAATGATAGCAAACAGAATGATTTCCAAACTTTATATACTCTTCACTGCAATGTCTCACTTTGTCTTACAGTTTGGTTGCGAACATAAAAGTTAGAGTCAGTCACGAGACTCATTGCGTCGAATGTGGCTCACAGTCTCAGCTCAACCCTATTTCACGACTCAACTCTATATTCATAATAAAGTAAAGAATAATAATAATAATATTAATATAATTATTAATAGTTATTAATAAAAGTAGAAAATAAAGTAATTTAATCAATAATACAAGTGTTTGAGACCTTCACTCCAAATGGTTATTATATGATTATATTTGTTTATTCTGTGCTCTCCTTTCATATATAAGCGATACAATCAACAGAAATGAAATTATTTTGTTATATATATTCGTTTAAATTTAATTCTTATAGACATTAGGTATTAGTAAAGAATATTCTCGAAACAAACTTTTAATAAATGATTAACTTTTCATCAAAATTAGGTTCAATTAATAAAACTAATGATTATATTACTATTTTAAGTGTTAATGAATGGCATATCTTTTTTTATTGCATCCTGGTCACTATTTTATGCATTGTTTGTGGTAATACATTTTGTGAATTAATGAGTTATTTAATGACTAGAGTTTCGCGAAAAGACATTTTTTATTCAATTCTGAAGAGAGGTATCATATTTTTTGGTCAAAATTCAGTCATATTTTATGGGAAATAATATTTCATACAATAACTCGAATTCCATTTTTTGAGATTCCGTTTCACCGCTTTTTTATGAAAGCTTTTGAGAAAAGAGTTCAAACACTCGTTTTATTTATTGAAAAACTTTCTTCGAATGGTTTGATATCTTCGAAGCAAAAGTCCGAAAATTATTCTGAATATTTGCTGAACTTTTTCTGATAATCATTTCATTCATAAGAATTTCATTCTCTCTGTAAATATAAGAACCAATATTTGGCACTAAATTCTGTTTTTGGACTCATATAATACTTATAGAATTGTTTTGTCAACATTTTAACCATATTTAAGACCAAATAATTATTTGTTAAACAATTTATTATATATTATATCATATTTTTAGCAAATAATATATTAGAAAATAAACTAGAAACTTATCGTACAATTTCTAAATTTTAATAGATCCTTGGTGATTTTCTTGAAGAATTGAGTCATTAGGATTGTATGATAGCCCTGAGCTAACACAACAAATAGGATTAGTCATTACATAAAACTTTATATAAAAAGTTCTAATTATTAATTTGTTAATCAAAATATGAGACTAATATCAAAAGACAGGAGTTTTTTGTTCTTATTATTACATAATTTATTTTATCAAAGAATGGCTTTAATTTAATTGAATTTAGTGTTTGATATAACGGTTGACGTATTAATCAAATATTGTATTGAATTCTAATTTTGTTCACTTTTTAGTTTCGTTCGTATTATAAGATTAGAGTCGAGTTTTTCGATGATTATAATTAAGTTGAGATAAACGACGGCAGGAATTGGCGTTAGATCTCGACTGCAAAATAGTAGTCACTTGAATGAATGCTGTGCTCATCTCCTGTGCTCTCCTTTGGTCTATCAATCATTACATAACAACATTTGAAACTTCTTTTTTGCTTCAATTCATTATTTGTTGGAAAAATAGTTTAAAAGAGAAGCAAAACTTTTAAACCGATTAATATTGTCTTTTGATCAATACTTTCCTAAACAGTTGAGCAACTATTTAGCTAGGAGAGTTATTCTGCCTAGAATAGCATAGCATAGAAATTAGTCAGAAATCTCTCTCCCGTTCCCTTCCGGTGGCATCAAAATAATGACTTAAAGTTAAAATAAAATACAATTTTAATTGCAATTAAAGATTAAAATAAATACAATAACTGAATCGTTTTTATCAGAAATAAGTTTGAAATTTTAATTTGTTTTACAATATTTTAATTCATTAAAATAATTGTCTTTTAGTGGTTATTAACAGTTCCTTTTGAATGGCGTTATTCCCGTCCTAACAAAAGGGATTCGTATTCCTTCCCATATAAAATTAATTGATTCCTTTTCATTCTTGTAGAGTCATGTGAGAGGGAATTGATGGGATTCCTTTTCTCGGGAATATTCCTTTCCCATGCTTACATGTTAGCCTAGAACAAATATTTGAATGTATATAAAATGCATAAATCAATTTTAATCTCATTTAAAATTTAAAGACTAATATCATTTCAAAGATAAATATTATAAAATAATAAAAGTCAAGAATATATTCATTACTCATTTTTGTCTATTTTTACAAAACTCATTTGTATCACCATGGTAATTTTTCTCAAGCTATGATATTGTTTCACAATTTAAAATGGTTTTAGTCTTTGAAGTATTTATAAACCTTTAAACTTTTTAAAAGCTCAATGACATAATCTCAATGAAAAAGCAGTCAGTTCATTTTATACAAAAAAATCAAAAAATTTTAGTCATCAAATTGTAGAGAAATAGTTATTTATTCGCAAAAATTTGTGAAAATCTGTTATTAGAGAACTGACACAAAATACTAAACAATTTAAGAGTCAATAAATATCGCATCGAATCAGTTGTCTATCATTTGATTGAAATATTTTATTAAAAATGTTTTATAAAATTAAATTTAATCGATATTTAAATACAATTATAGTAATTGTATTAATAATTCCTTTATTATATAAAAACTATTGTCTTCATTATGAGATTCAGTCACATTCAGTGATTGAAGTGAACATTAATTTGAGTAATAGTTTATCAGTCGATTGGTTTCTTAACAGCAAATTGTATTTAACGCCAAACCTCTCGTTTGACTTCAACGAAACGGGTTTTCCCTTTACAATAGTTCCCAATATTGTCCACTACATCCTCTTAGATGTCCAGCAAATAGATTTTGTACACTTCATATCAATCCTCTCAGTGTTGAAGAATCAAAGGCCTGATCTGATACTAATTCACTGCAATTGCTTTAATTTGAGTGGAAATCACTTCGAAAGAGTGCTGAGAGTGGCCGACAAAGTAAACACTCCTATTTTGATCCGAACCATTGAAAGGCCGACACATATTTTCGGGAAAACATTGAGTTATCATTGGGTTAATTATCACTCCTCTGATATCATAAGAAATAAAGTCCTCCAACAGTTTGGAGGCATATATTTAGACCGAGACGTATATGTCATCAAATCTTTGGATGTGTTTCGCAAATACGAAATGACTTTGGAGTGGGACCAAGGTATGTTTTTGGCCACACAATTACTCATTGCCCACAAAAACGCCAGATTTCTGAAGCTATGGCTGGACTCTTATCACGAATACAATGGAAGTCTTTGGTATTACAACGCGGGAGAACTGCCCACAAAGAAATATCTCTGGAAAAGACCAGATTTGGTCCATAGAGTTAAGAAACTTTTCGGCGCTTCTGATTATAGAGTTTGTTATATGGTTTATAAAAACTATTCCCAGAAATGGAAGGACTATTATGCCTTTCATATGACACTTGAGGACAATGAGATTTCGTACCCAAACTGGTGTTTCCAAACTACGGATAAAACGAAATTCCCGATTACCCGCTTCAATGAATCGATGGTCAAACAATTAAACGTGACTTTTGGGGAAATGACTCGAATTCTATTCGATTTTGAATACAATATAATCTCTCATTAGTTTCAAACTCTTCTATAAATTATTTGATATTTAATTATAATTTTTGCGATTTTTCTTTAGTTTAAAATCTTATAAACAATTTATTAATTTTTTCATTTATTGATAATTTTTTTGTTAAATCTTTTGTTTTTGTTTCTCATTTTATTGTTATTATATTGAGATTTCATATATTGAGTATAATAAATGTCTGATTATTGTAATCGAGGGCTAAGTCTCACACTTTTTGATTTCACTATTTTTTGTTATAACTCTAAAACTTTTTATAACTTATTTTCAATTTTGTTTGTTTTGAGAACTTTTCAAAAAAGGTTATCACAATTAGATCAGACATTAATTTGTTTTCAAAATTTTAAGCCATTCTTTTGAGTTTTGAATAGATTTTTGACAAATTGTATCCAAACATTTTTCTTTTTATATATAAAAAACCAAACATCCATTTCCTCATTCAAATTAAAAACTTAGAGAACTCGTTTTTAAAAGAACTTCAACAACTATTTAAACAATAATCTTGTTGAATTGGCTGAGTTGTCGAAGTTCTTTAAAAAATGTGATTTTTTTAAGTTTTTAATTTGAATTATATGAATCAAACACCTAGCAAACACCTAGCAAACAAATTTCAATAAAACATTTCCTCATTTTATTTGTTTTTTATCATTTAAGAGGTCTTCATAACAATTTTGCTCAAAAAGCATAAAATCCAAAGTGAAAGGCAATAATCGATAACATACCCACACTTTTGTTATATTTTACAAATTTCTCTCTAAACTCATGTTCTTTAAAAGTAAACATCTTTTGAAGAAATGTTTCTAAAACTTCAGTTATTTTGAACACATTTTTTGATTTCAATCGAAATAAGTATATAATTTAATTAATAATTAATATTTTAATATATTTAAGAATCGGGAGGTAATATATTTATATAAAATTGTATTTACCTAGCAACCCGCCCACACTTATATAATTGGATAAACTAACAAAAAGATGCTTGCGCATCAATGAATTAGTTTATGAATTTGTCCCTCAAATGCTGTTAATTACAAATATGAGAACCAATTTTTATTAGCACTCAATTACTTCTAATACTGCAGTTTTATTGCAGGTATATTGCAGTTCTTTATTGTTTCTTTAAATACCTCGATATTCTAAGAACTAGATCATTCTTACATAATATAAAGTTTATATTATAAGCGATGAGATTTTTATACCTAAAAATTATAATAAATTTAATAGTAATAGTATTATCTATGAAAATTCAAATGGAAATCGAATTTTCTACTGAAAACTATAAACGACTTTATTTTCTTTAAAAACTTTATTTCTTTTTCTAAACTCATTTCTCGAGAGATTTTAAAAAAAGAGAAACATTTTTTGTAGTAAAAGATGTAATGATTTCGAGGCTCTGAAGCGAAGTTCACTTCATTTCGATTTAAAGTAAAGCATAAATCAAAACAAGAATTTTATTTTTATTTTATTCACCACTTTTTCGTAAATACAAATGTATTCAAAGATTTGATCTTAAAATGAAATTAAATTTTTTTTTGTGGTAATGTCTTCAAACATTGAATGAGTTGACACAACATAAGAATCATATATTTCAGAATCAAATGAAAATTTGAATTAAATAATTGCAAAAAAAATCTTTAAAACTAAAAATGCTTTAAATAAAAACAAAATTCTGTTAAAGAATTGGGAATTTCATACTAATCATAGCATAAAATTCTAACTGTTTGTGGCATTTGGACATTCTTTTCATACCACAGACAAATATATAAGTTGTCCTAACATTTCTTCTACTTTAAATATGGTAGTGTCGGGAATAACAATTATTGATCTTGATACTCTTGTTTATAATTTGTTTGAAGCCCTCATTATATTACCTTCTATTGATTGAATAATTTTATGGTTTAATGAACTCTTGAGCCAATCGTTTGTTAATTTTTTAAAAAAATTTTAATCAAAAATCTATTTTGAATTATAAATCATTTGAATTAAGGAAAACAATTAAAGCGAATGAGTGGACATTCATTTTAAACATTTCGACATCAAATTAATTATTTTAATCATTACGTAATGTTTGCCAAAAGTATTTACTATTTTATTAATGAATGAATGACTGCAAATGACTATTAAGTGACTCTTTTTAGACTTATTCTCACAAAAATAGTGACACAAAGACTTCTTCAGAGATTAAAAGATTTTATCGAATTATTTCCAAATATTTGTGAATTTTATGTCAACTTTTATTTATTTCAAAACACTTCATATATTGAGTGATCACTAATTCATATAAATTAATATTAAATAAGAGTAAAATAGTGTGAGGGTTACTTTCAAATCACATACATTTATAAATAAATTGTCAAATAAATGACTATTCTTTCACATCTTTTAATAATTAAAACTAGGTGATATTAGTAAATAAGTTTATACAACAATTTTAAGGGATATAATGTTTCAAAATGATATCCCGTTTCACTTTATTGACCTTGTCATAATTTTCACAATTTTATTTAGGAATTGGAAATGTCTGAAAGTACTCATCACCGAAGCATTAAGAGATCATTTGATCATCAAATCAATGGTTTAGTTCTTCGATTACTTTTATTGGTATTTATTATATTTTCTTTTCTTCTGTTTTGATATAAATACCCAAAGAGTCAAACAAATAATCCTTTCAATCAAAACAAGATTTATGACAAAATATGTTGTTTTCGTTGTTGGCTTTCAGTTATGTGACACAATTTTATTATGATGTGTGCAAGATACTTTTATATATTCAAAGAATACTTTTATATTAGAATATATTTATAAGAATCCATTGTTTTGAATGTATTGAGGGCTCAAATATTTATATTTAAGTCACGTTTAAAATCAACGAAATGGAAACCCTTTCAAATACCCTTTCAAACCAATGAATCTCATGATAGCGGGTAAATGCTTAATGGACAGTAACAAGGTAATAACAAGGTAATAAGAGAGTAATTACTCATTTCTTTATTTTCCTATAAAATTGAACTGAAGAAAAATAACAATAAAATAGTAAAAACAAATTTAATTGAATTAATTTATTCTTTTTTTATAAAATTTTTGATAAATGAATTATTTGTTAAATTATTAATAAATGTATTAATCAGCGATTCTTTATTAATAAAATAAATTTCTATTAAGTTAAGTATTTAAATTTGCTAGATGTACTTTTATGCCTTAAATTAGATTACAATTTGTTTAATTAAAGTCATTAATAATTTTTTATTTTTAATACTAAAGATATGCGCGAAAAACACAAATTTATAAACGGCTTTAGACTCTCAACGATTGATCAATGCTTACAATCCTTTGCATATAAATTAGTATAAATTTTGTCATTTCATTCACTAAATATATTTAGAATTAAATATTTTAAAATATTCTTACTTTTGATTTACAATAGACCACGATAACAACCCCTTAAACCCCCTAAAAGCTAAACCCATATCCAGTGAATAGCATTTTTGTAATTTTTTATGACATTTTGATTCAACAAAAATAGAAAATCAAAAACTATTTCCACGAAAATCACTACTGAATGATAACATCTTTAGTCAGTTATTTTGTCTAAAAATGTTTGAGAACTGAGAGTAATAAACATCAAAAAGAAATAGAGAGAGGGATGAGAGCTATAGTCAATTACTTATAGTCTTTTATTGACTGTCAAAACATTTTTATGGTTTATATTATAAACTTTATATCACTTCTAAATATTAAGTTTCCATAAAATATTGACAGAAATATCAATCATAGGAAACACTCTGTACTGTATGTCTGTCCGTCCACCTGCAAATTCTTATATAAATTAGCTTGTTATCATTCGAAAGTTTATATTAAGTTGATTCTATGCATGTGTATTTAAAATTTCAGCTGACCAGGCTTTGAGTATGACTAGGATCTTTTTAATTATAATTAATTTTGATAGTTTACTCATATATTTGTTTATTAAGTTAACAAAAATAGATTTTTATTAATTCTCACGAATAAAATATTTGGAAAAGAGTAAGGTAAATGATTTTATATATTCATTATCCTTTACTAAAGTATTCAACTGAATGACAATAAAAAATAGATTCATTTCATTGCAAACGATTATTAGCCAAAAATTCTTAGTTAAAACTTTTAACTTAAGTCTTTAAGTAAATAAAATATAACTTTTTGTATAAATTATTTTTATACAATTATTTTTTTATATAAAAATTATAAAAAATGAGTAAAAATTTATATGAAAAAAAGTCTACGACACCCAGTATTCCCAGGTGGTCTCCCTCCCAAGTACTAACCAGGCTCGACGCTGC
>JAQIXI010002532.1:0-10104 GCA_034700165.1 Galumnidae sp. Gr-Ori-00277
CAATTGTTTTGAATAAAAACCATTTCAATCATGAAATTCGTTACCTCTCTTTGTGGCGACCATTAGGTCCGCCACAACTTATTTCATTTAAGATTTATCATGAAATTTGTGATTGGTGAAAAATACAAAATTTGTGAAATAAAATTTACTATTTATAAAAGTGTAATATTTTGCTAAAAGTTGTTTTAATTTATTATTTTATATTAAAATATCTATGAATATTTGGCCCATAAGCTAACTCTAATTAAATTGGATTATTTTATGTGTAAATATTGTTGTAAAGTCTGATGTTATTCTTTTACAATTGTAGTAAATTTCCAGCTTATAATATAAATAGGTTTATTTTAATTGAACAAT
This sequence comes from Galumnidae sp. Gr-Ori-00277, assembly GCA_034700165.1. Lineage (NCBI taxonomy): Eukaryota > Metazoa > Arthropoda > Arachnida > Sarcoptiformes > Galumnidae > Galumnidae sp. Gr-Ori-00277. Next base: position 358 of record JAQIXI010002532.1, read on the forward strand.
TATCTATTGTAGACATTATTCTAGCTATTGGTATACATTAATTACTTTTGTTTTAAAATAATATATTTGGATAACAATTTATTACAAAATTTTTACAAAATGTGCCTTTAAATATAAAAAACCTCAATTATTTAAATTAATATATATACTTTTAATAAAATTAGCAAGCTTTTTTAATAAGAAAATTGATGATAAATACTTTAATTTGAATGAAAATTTTAAATTAAGTTAACTATTAATTTTATCATGGTAATTATTTTATTTAACATTTTTCACACAATTCTAAAATATTTTACTTTAATAAAATTTAGCAAGAATAAATTTTTATAAACTGAATTCTATTTATAATATAAAATTAATTTTCATAAATAAATGAAAAATAATTAAAATTTTTTGTTTATTTTTATAAAATTCAATAAAATATGAATTTCTTATTTAAATTATTTGCATTTTTTATTTGTTTGCATTACTACAGTTATATCATATTTATTTTAAGAACAATCAATTATTTTATTGTAGACTAAACTATAAGCTGTAAATTTTGTTAAATTATTTTATTATATCATCAAAAAATATTTCAAACATAAATTTGGATTATTTAAGACTATATATTTTTAAATTAATTTTATGACAAAGTTATTTATAATTTATGTTATAATTACTTTAATTTAAAATTTAAATTAAACTAAATACAGAAATTCACAAAAAGTTTTCCCTTTTTCACAAATGACTTTACTCTCGACTCTACGTTTAATAAAACTCTTTCCGCTTTTAACACATTTGAGTCCTTTTTAAATAGTTATTATTACAAAAAGCTATAAAATTATAAATAATTTACTTTTATTGAGTGTTTTTTTGAGATATAAATTATAACCAAACATTTTAAGTAAATTATGGATCAATTTTCAAAAGACAACAAAAGTATATAAACAAAACTTTGAATCACAACAATTATTCAAATAAAACGTTACGAACGAAAGAGGACTCAATTGTGTTAAAAATAGAAAGAGTTTTCAATGATTTAGTGCTACGTAACTTATAATATTAAATAACAGTGGAGTTGATCACAACTTCACAAAAAACTTTGTGAGTAAACAAAGTTATGCTTAAAGAAAGAGTTTTGTTTAGCATAGAGTCGAGAGGAAAGACATTTGTTAAGAAATGAAAACTGTTTGTGAATTTGAATGATAAATCAATAGTCGTCATATTATATGCTGAATTTGGCATTTGAAAAAGTGTTTATACAGTCTGGACCCCCTTTTAATAGATAATCATATAGTCAAAACTTGGTTTTGCTCAATGGTTTTAGAAGACCTGAACCTTTTTTATGAAGTCGTAGTGTTATTAAATGATTTAAATCAAATTCGATTTAAGTCAACAATTAGAGGAGTCAGTTAACCAAAATTTGGAGTCGAAAGTGTTTTATTTTTAAAATAAAAGTTATTTATTTAGTGATATCTAGAAATTAATGTTCATTTAAACCAAATCTAATGAATCACTTTTTAAGAAAATTATATAAATTCAAAACTTAGACACAATTTTATATTTAAAATAATAATTGGATTTATTTAATTAATGCAATTATGAAATTTAGATTTAAAATGTTTAAAAAATAAATTAATTCAGGAAAATATTCCAAATATAGTGAGTTTTGAGATAATGCCGTTATGCCTCGTTTATTGTCACAACTCTTTATGTCTGATACAATGCAATGTCTATTGAGATATTTCTAACAAGATATTATAAACCAAAAAAATCAAAAACAAACATTGAATTAAAATAATATGAATTTTATTTAAAATTTGTAATCAATTGGTGAAAAACCCACAATTTATGAAATAAAATGCTAAAGGGCTTGTCCCTACTTCAAATTTTGTTCTTCGAATTTGATGAAAATTGGCATGATAATAGAGCTAATGTTAAGCAGTAATAATCAGAAATTTTTTTGTTGATATTGTAAAAGATATTGTAATATTCTATTGAATATATATAGGATATAAATTGTCATAACATGAATGTTTTAAAGGATATTTTCAAAATAATTTCACTAAATGTTTTCAATTTGTATGTAATTTTTGATCAATGAGTTTCAATAGGTTTGAACACTTTGAACTGTGAAAATTCAATACTAACATATTTTCATCATCGACTACATCATTATGCCTTCGAGTAATAGAATAATATATATGGTAAAAATTGATGCTCTTACAATGATAACTAATAGGAAAGCTTGAAAGTTTCTATTACTCAAGGGCACAATGATGTAATCGATGATCGAAATATGTAAGTATTGAATTTTCACAGTTCCAAGTGTTCAAACCTATTGAGACTCATTGATTAAAAATTACATACAAATTGATAACAATTAATGAAACAATTTTGAAAATATCATTTAAAACATTCATGTTATGACAATTCATATCCTGTATATATTAAATAGTATATCTCAATATTCTTGCACAATATCAACAAAATTTTTCTGATTATTACTACTTAACATCAGCTCTATTAACATGACAGTTTACATCAAATATAAAAAACAAAATTCTCTCAATTGTATTCCTTTTATTTATTATCACTCAACACAAATACTGAGTGATTAATTCTAATTTATTGTTTATTTAGTGAATGAAATAGTTTATCGCATTAAAGAATCTAGAGTCTAGACTAAGTCAAATAAAACTTAATAGACACTAAACCACAAACAGATAATTTTCAAGGTTGAACCGATTAATAGGAAATAACAATTGAATCAAAAATAATTAATAAATTTAATTATTATAATAATTTATTAAAATTTTTATTCGATTAAAAACAATTAAAAAAATTAAATTTTTAAACCTTTTAATCAATTCATATCCAAACACAGATATATAGAACAATTATTTTAATGTTCAACAAAGAATTTTTCTAGGGTAATAATCTAGAATTGGCTCTGGTAATTTTTCGGGACTTTAAATATAATTTTATCCTTAACACTTTGAGATAATAATTAAGCCAAGGAAGTAACTATCAACATATTTTATGTAGATCAATTTTTTTGTTCTGAGTTATCAAATTAAAAGATTAAATTTTCCATGTTAAAGTAAAGCTTCAGAAACTGCACTTTTTATACCTACACTTGAGTAAATAAGTACAATAAATGCCTATTTTGTTATTAAGGTAAATTTAAGATAATATATATAAGATATAATAATAGTTTATGGTCTTCATAATAAAAGGGTAATTTTTACCATATTTTTAAAAAATTTCAATTCATTTTTCTGGAATTTATTTAAATAAATTTATATATATTATTATTAAAAGTTTAATTTATAAAAATGTCTTTATTTGTAAATGAGTTTAGAATATTTCATAATTTGCCCGAAAGTATAAGTAATTGTTGTAAATGTTTTTGTGTTGGAGAAGACTTTGGAGTTTGTGTCACAAATGATGACAATGTTTATGGTTTGGGATATTATTTGATGGAAATTCTTAACTCGAATAATGAAATCAATTTTGTATTAATCAATGAATTGTGTGGTAAACAAATTGAAGAATTTTATTACACCAACACTTGTTTTAATGATTTAAAATTCATGTTCGCTCGAAGTAATAATAACAATATATACAGTTGGGGAGAGAATGACCACGGACAATTAGCCAGAAAATGTGAGAGTAGTGAAGAGGCTTGTTTCAAACCTGATAAAATAAATTATTTTGAAGATAAGAATATTATTGACATCTCTTGTGGGTATTATCATTGTTTGGCCCTTTCAAGTGAATGTATGTTTGGAAGGAGTAATAAAAATGAAATATACGGGTGGGGTAATAATGAGTATGGACAATTAGTGAGAGGTGAACCGAAAGATGAATATTTTAAACCACAGAAAATTGAATTCTTTGATAATAAAAATATAATCACAATAACAATGGGTTATTTACATTGTTTAGCCCTTTCATGTGATGGGGATGTCTATGGGTGGGGTTATAATAAATTTGGAGAAATAGGATGTGGAAGTGATGAATATATAATTGAACCTATTAAATTAATATTTGGAGATGAATCAGATGAGATTAAAATTAATTATATTTCATACAATGATTACACTTCAATCGCTGTTTCAAATGAAGGAAATGTTTTCATTTGGGGAAGAATTGGAGAAAATGAGAACTATTTAAAACCAAAAATAATTGATTTGGAAAACATTAGTAAAATATATCACATCAATGATTTTATGTTAGGATACTTAACAAAACAACAAGAATTTGGTTTCTATGATAATAAAAATAAAAAGAATAATTTAGTCGTAAAAAATGTAAACGATTTTGAGTCTATCTTTATTGAACAAAATAATTTTATTTACAAAATTGATTTGAAAGTAAACTATTCAAATGATTCCGAATATCATGAATGTAAGGATTATCCAGAATATGAATTATTAAGACTCAATTATTCAAATATATTTGAATATTTCCTCTATGAATGTCAGAAAATCAATGAAACAATTATTATAACAACTGATTGATATCTCAAGAATTATAAAATAAAAGTCAATGAAAAGTATTCACAAAATCTAAACGAAAACCTTTTGTTAAAATACAGCGAAAATATTTTCGACAAAAAGTATGAAAGAATATTTGAAAATCCAGAACTAATTGGAAAGGGAGGGTTTGGACAGGTTTTCAAAGTGAAGAATATTGTAAACAATTGCTTAAATGCAATAAAAAGGATTGAAATCACAGGTAATATGTCTAGCAAATATTTATATAAATTAAATTATACATATAACTTATTATACATCTTAAATTATACATGTATATAAAGTATTATATATAAATTAAATTTAGCATTGGCTAATATATCTTGTATATTTGATTGTATTTTTAGATGATTTAAAGGAAACGTTAAAAGAATTATCAATTTTATCAAAATTAAGTGATACTTATGTCGTAAAATACATCAATTCTTGGACTGAAGGATACTTAATCGCCAATAAATTTGTAACATTTTTTTATTTTCAAATGGAATTCTGTTCAGAAAATTTACAAAAATTAATGAATTCAATCAAAACTTTGGATGAAAAGTACAAAGATATTCAATTCTATATTCGGAGTAAACTTTTTGTTGAATTGATTGAATGTCTCAATCATTTGCACACTTCGACCCCTCCTATTCTTCACAGAGATCTCAAACCAGAAAATGTTTTAGTAAGCGATGGAAGAAATGGCAGATTCTTAAAATTATGTGATTTTGGGTTATCTAAAATAATAGAGGGCAGTAAAAATACCAAGGGTGTTGGAACAATATTGTATATGGCTCCAGAAGTAAAAGAAGATGACCCTGATGATCCAAACTCTGACAATGCAATATATGATGAGAAGTGTGATATCTATAGTCTGGGAGTTATCGCTAAACATCTCTTTGATATAAAATTATCGATAAAAAAGTTGAGAAAAATAAATATATCGTAAGTTTTAAAATAAGAATTAAATTTTAAATAATTTTATCTGTTTATAGAACTGAATGTTCCCTTATATTTCCCAAATGCAATCACAAAACAAATATAAGTAATTTATTGGAAATAATTTCTAAAATGGTATCGAAAGAATCCCAAAAAAGGCCTAAATGCCAGGAAGTGTTAAATATTTGCCAGAAATTTGTCCTTGACAAGAATGTTATTTTAAATGATAAAAATATATATAATTTTCTAAATAATCATACCGTTTCTATATTTCTTAAAAGATACATTAAATACCACTTGAAGTTCGATTGAAATTATATATAATTCTACCATTATTAAAAATTATATATAAGCGTCTCTTAATAAACATTTAGAAATATAAAGAAGCGTTGAAATAATCTTGACACTCGCGTTTTTTTAAATAGCTCTTGAACGGCTTAACCGATTTTGATTCTGTAAACGAATGTATGGAAATCTAAATTGATATTTTTTGTATTAAGGTGATCAACATATTAGGCCTAGTATACGAGACCCCTATGTCCCAGCCTAGAATAAATTATCTTGAATTGATTTTTTGATTGGGATTGATAGTGGAAAGAATAACATTTATGCTGCAAGTAAAATCATAAACTAGTAATAAAATTCTTTTTAATAAATTTTTTAAAACTGTAATATTTGCAAAATGCAAGCCTTAAATTATACTTTTATAAAAAAAATATTATAGTGGATTATATTGGCAAATTATACTCCTAAGTAATATTTTAAATATATTATTTAAATTATTTTAATAGTTTGTTTTTTATAAAGCATTAAAAATAAAGTAATAATATTTTATAAAAAATATAATTTGAAAAAATTTACACTTTTCCAAAAAACTACAACAACTTAATTGTCAACAATCTTGTTGAAAATGCTGAGGTTTTCGGTATCTATCTAGTTACGTTCAAAAGAGCAAGTTTAGAGACAAATAAGTCTCTATTTTGCAGATGAGGCCTAACTTTTGCAAAGATATTGGAAACAGTGGTCATATGATTACAATTAGCACAAAAGTGTTTCATTTCAAAGAATTTTTTGTTTATATCAAAAATTCTTTGGGACTGAGCTATCAGTTATATCAAAACTTTGTCAAAAATCTGTAATTTTAAAGCTATTATGCATTTCTATTATGTTTCCTTTTGTTTTTATTATTATTTACAGCTCTTTTAGTATTTTTACATTGATTTTATTCGATTTTTCGTGAATTTTATAATTATATCGAGCAAACATTTGAATGGTTTTTTGTAGTTAATTTTTGTATATAAAATAGATTTTAAAAATTCCACCGCTTATACCCACCTGTCGCAAAAAAAGCGATAAAAAATTCTCCCCTGTCAAATGTTCCATGGCCATTACTGGTTTTGTAAATAAGATATTGTAAAATTAATTATAAAATATAATTAGATTTTATTAAAATATTACTTAATTAAATAATAATAATTTTGATATAATTGTATTAACATTAAAGTAAAAGGGACAACAAATCTCAAAAAATTAATCATAAATCTGTTGTCAATCGTAACTGCCTATACTTGGTCAGTGCATTCAAAAATTATAGCAAAATATTTCACACCTTTTGCACTCAATATTCGACCCTGCTTAAAATAAAATTTAAAAAATCCTCTTTTAATTTGTTTCCAATTATTATTTTGTTAATAATTGGTATATAGAAAATTTATATTATTCATAATTTACAGTTTGGTTAAAAGTTTGTTTAACGAAAAGTAGCTAATTGATACTAAAAATTATCTTGCTAATAACTACTCACATTAATTATCGAAACAGATTCTTATATTCGTAACAACTATATATCATTTAATAAAAGTAAAGAATATTCGAAACAATGTCTGATTTGGGACTCAACTCAACCAATGTTTGAATACAAAATGATCGTTATGTCAGTTATTGACTATTTATATACTTTTAGAGGAATATTCGGAGGGTTTTTGGCGTTAGATCAATGAAAATTATGTCATTAATTTGTAAATAGAATAAAGATTTGGGTTTTATTAGAATAAAGGCTTTTTACAGGAATTCAAACATTTGTGAATTCAATTTTTACTAAATTAGAATTATATCGATAAATAAGAAAACAATATAAAATTATTTATTCATTTGATATTATATAATAATTTAAAACAAAATTTATTATCTTAAAATTAAAAAAAATATTTCATTTTATAATAAATGGTTCCCTTGTTTGGTTATGAATTTCATGAAACAAAACTAATAAATCAATTCAATTTGATAAATTTACACTTTGTTTTAAAAGTTATAAAATTGTTGCAAAATTAAAACTATGAATTCATTTTGAATTTATAAAATTAAATTACAAGTTACAAGATTATATTTTAGCTCAAAGAAGCTTAAAATTCTCCATAAATTTATTTTAATCAATAAAAAGAGAAGGAAATTTAAATAAAATAAAAATAAGTAAATATTAAAATACTCCTTAGATTCCAAGATAATTATAAAATTTTAAGAGTGTATTTTTAATTAAAAATTGAGCTAAATTTACAGCTTTTATACTAGATTTGAAATATTAATAAATTAATTCTTGTAAATGAATAATATAATATAAAACCATGAAAAACATAAAGTATTTATTTTATTTTCATATAAAAAAATTTAGATTTTGGAAAACTTCGATTTACACTCTTCTAATTTCCAAACTTTTTAATAAATTCGTAATTTTTCTAGTTGATTGACACAAAAATATTTATTAAAGTATTCTACTAAATATTAATTTAATGTTATTTGAATTATTTATATTTGACTGAACGACTGTATAATTAAAACAATTATCTCATATTCAATATTTAAACCAAAAATTTTTTGGATTTATACAAATTCATTAATAGTGTAAGATATTACTATATTAATATTTAGTATTATTTTATTTTAATAATTTGTTAAAAATTATAAATTTGAATAAAAAATAAGTTAAAAATAAATTTATATTTAAAATTATTATAATTTTTAATGAATAAATAAGTTTATAAAGTCAGTTCAATGCAAGAGCGTATGGTTTGGCTGACCAGGTAACATTTCGGAACGGCTCATGGAATTTGATAAAATGAATAACATGGTTTAATTCTATATGGCAATCTTATTCCGAATCTGGAGTCAAATTGGGCGTAGGACCACTTTAAAGACCAAAATACCATGGTCAAAATCTTTGAAAGATTATTCAAAAAGCTTTCAAAAAGAAAGATAAAAATTAAACTTTAGCAAGATGATTAGCAAAGTTCATTACGAATAAGTAAGCACAATTTTAAGTTAAATCTCTATTGAATTTATATGAGTTTATTCATTAGTTTAGAGTCTAAACTTTAGACATACATGTATTTTGAACTTTTCATTAAAAATAAATATTGCTAATCATCTTGCAAAAATTTAATATTTATCTTGTAATCAAATGTTTGGATTAAAATCCGATACAATTACCCGCGTTTCCAGAAAAACATTACCAAAAAAATTACAAATTTTCTGGTATTAAAAAATTAAATTTAAATTAAAAACTTTTATAAAATGATTATAAGTGTTCAACAATTTTTTAGGAAAAAAATAATTTAATTAACTAGTCAGTTATATAGTTTTAATTATAAATTAGTTAAAAAATCTTTATTTAAAAGTTAAAGGAAGTACTCTAACCATCCAAATTTATGATTGTTTAAATTTTGATAGATTTTTCAAATTTTTATTGTTAATATTACAGTTTAAAAATAAAAAACTAATTTAAGGTTGGTGACTAATTGGTTAATATTTATCTTGTAATCAAATGTTTGGATTAAAATCCAATACAATTATCCGCGTTTCCAGAAAAAAATAACCAAAAAAATTACAATTTTTCTGATATTAAAAAATTAAATTAAAATTTAAACTAAAAACTTTATAAAATAATCATAAGTATTTGACAATTTTTTAGAAAAAAATTGATTTAATTAACTAGGTAGTTATATAGTTTTAAATATAAATTAGTCAATAGATCTCAATTTAAAAGTTAAAGAGAATTTGTTTACAACTCCAAATATATAATTGTAAAAATTTTGATAAATTTTTCACATTTTTATTGTTAATATTACAGTTTAAAACACTGATGCTTTTTGAGCCAAAGGGGATAAAATGTCTTATTATAATTACTGAATGTACTGACCAAGTATATGTATTCATAATGGTTTACTTTCAAACAGGTCGTTACATTATTTTAACAAGATAGAACCCTTTTTAGAGAGTTTATTGGCGTCCGTTTGTATAAATTAATTTA
>JAQIXI010002533.1:0-10099 GCA_034700165.1 Galumnidae sp. Gr-Ori-00277
AATGCTGTTGCTGTACATACAATAGACACAGAATAAAGATTTCAAATATTAATAATATTGTTATAATCACTCATTCACTCTATTTTGGCACAGCATAATACAACTTAACAAACAATTGCTGTCACACAACCTCTCAAATACTGGAAATTATATATGAGTTCTTTGAGAAGAATATTGTTTTTATTTATAGAGTCATTAATTATTTGAATTTGAATTAAACTAAAAGTGTTTCAAATAATAAGAAATGAAATATTTTTTCAAAAGAGGAGTGAAGAGTAAGTGAAGAGTAAGTGAAGAGTAAACTAAAGAACTCAAAACTTTTGGGAACTAATAATTAAAATAAACAAAACTTTAGGAAACAGTTATTATGAGAATAGGCTTAAAGTGATTCATAAAAATGTGTTTATCTTTTTTTGAAGTGAGAATTAGGAAAATACTATTGAAAGCATTGAATAGCATTAGGACTCACTCCGATGATTGCATTAAGTTCAGTCATCGTCACTTGTTTGGCCCTCTCAACAGCACTGGCCACTTGTTGCTGGTGCTGCAAAATTAACAATTCATTAACTCATTAGTTGACTAATTAAAAAGTAATTATCGTTTTTGGCATAAATTAATTGTAAATATCAATCATGTTTTGTAAATACAACTGCAATATACGTATGAAAAGTGTATTGTGCTGTTATGCTGTGCGCTCTTGTATTGCCAACAGAATATGTTAGACTCAATGTATACATAAGACAGAGTATGTTATTGTTGTCTGTGTCGGCAAATATTCTACATTTAAGTTACTTTCATTGCTTTCATTGTGGAATCGATCGCTTCAATATTGGGTTTATGTGCACAGAATATAAGATGTATTGAATTGAATGGTGTACTGAAGGCATGTTAGCTGTACTGAAGTTGAGTACACAATCCGTCCAACAGACAGAAGAGACAGCAAACGCACAGCAAACAGACCAGATTCGGGCATCAATATTGACTGAGTAAAGTAAAGCTGCCGTAAATGTTTGGTTTGAGCTCTTTGTATATTTAGAGTCCCTGGAGGCGACTCTCACAACATCTAATGGGGGCCTCATATGGGGGTCACACACATACAGTATCTGCTTTGAGTCAACTTCGCTTTTTATTCAATAATCTATTACTAAGTTTTGTTTTAGTACTCATATAATGGGTTTCACATAATTCTTATGCAATGTTTTCTAAAAACCTCATAAAAAACATTATATTATGGCTTAGAATTGAGTTCAGAAGAAAAATTAATTTATCACTTATTGGCCAAAAGATTGATAGCATTTAAGCTAAAACTTATTTTTGGCACTTATTTACAAAAGAATTATTTAGTGGGAGTTTTACTCATATATATTGGCTTTAAATGCATTGAATGCTTTGAATGATTATTTCACTACAAATGTATAATTTATTAAATGAATATTTATTAAAATAAACGGAACATTACTTTATTTATTAGTTTGACCTCAAACTAACTGAAAATATATTTATGTTTCTAATGATATTTACAAATGTCTTCGACTTTTTCTAATCTCAATTCAAATATCTTTAGAAATGATTGTATTTTTTTTTCTAAAAATAAATGACAAGTTTTTAATGCAAATGATTAGTGACTCAATAAAAGAGAAATAAACGAAATGTAATGAAATTTATTGGAACTCGTATTTGGAATTTAGTCTCAAATGTAGTATAAATTGGATTAAGTGTTGAATAATTGAATCAAAACCAAGACATACCTCTTGTGACAAAAAGGGCAGAATTTGTGCAATAATTGCATTCAAACGTTTAGCGATTTCGGTCTGAAAAAGAAAGAAAAGGATAAAAACAAGTCTTAAATTAAGTTATTCTGTAATTTAATAGATGTTTGACTTTTTTGAATCACTTTATGGCATAAAATTAGTCCAATTAATAGAATTTCATTTATTTAGAATCAATTTATTTATTACTTCAAACAATTTCTTTTCGCTTTAAATGAAAATAATTTATTTGAAAAATGAAATTCAAATAAAATTAATTTTTCAAAAATGAAAATATTTTATAGAGAAAAATAGAGAACAAGTTTGAGCTTAATTTGGTTGAAAGCGTGACATAAAAGCAGACAAAAAACAGGCGAACGATGTTTTGCGTGAAAACGAACACAAAATTAAAGCTTAAACTAAAGTGAATTATATTCGCCTCTCAAATACTCTGACAATTAATGCGCTAATACTTAGTGTTGACAACCAATTAAATCACAAATATTTTTAATCATCTAATCTTTATTCCACTAAAAACAATACACACGAAAAATATGGAGGAATTTCTTCCTTTTAAAAATAACAAATCCATCATTAATGATGACCAAGATCGTTAACCAACAACTCTTTTGAATATTTATGAGATGAACAAAACCAACAAAGGATGAGCTCAAACATTATATTTGTAATGAAAGGCTTTTTTAGTTGAGACCCCCCTTGAATACCCTCTTGGCGATGATCGAAATGCATAATCTCATTGGTGTTAATAAAATGATAATTTTGGATATTATTCATATTCATCACTAATATATGAGTAATATTTCAAAGTTTTAATTCAGTGGAAAAGTATCCATCATTTGTTGAAATAAAGAAAAAAAATAGTGAGAATGAGTCCAAAGTTCTTAATTTTGTTCTGTTTTTGTTAGAGAATAGCAATGAATGGAAACCTTTAATAATAGATTTGACAGAAAAAGAGATAAACGAGACTCAGATTCTCTCTGAAAGAAAGTTAATAATGTGTTCTAAGAATACCTGCATTTAGAGTCAAATTTAACACAATTGAAGAAAAGAGAGCTGCAGAGCATGCCTTCCAGATCGCACCAGATTACCAGTGCTGTTATGATCACTACTGAATTCCCGTCTTATATACACTAATCTTATTTATATTCTACTCTATAATAAAAAAGAGAAGAACTAATGCTCGACAAGAGCTCAGATATTCTCTATTAGAAGGAGTGGAATAAGAGGTTGTAAGTAAGGGTAAGTAAGGTTTCGTTATAAAACTTGTTATCGCCTTTTCATCAAAATATCGTTTTTAGGCATCAAATTCTTTTGAAACTAACATTTCATTTGTTTAAACCAACAGCTATTTTATAGACACTATTCATATCTAATCCTTTAATAAACTCTTGAGTTAATAAACAGAATATAAATTTGAAAATATTTGTGAAAATTATGTTTTAAAATGAATTGAATGCACAGATGTTTATGAGTTTAAAAGGAATATTGAGTGAAGTGTTTGTTTGCGAATCTGCAATAATTATTACTTTTTTCGTTTCACTTTTGGCCGATAGACTAAAATAAATAGAGTATATATTCATTAGTATTTACAATATGTTTGATGTGTTTGATTGCGTGCCATTCCCTAATACCATTCCCTAATACACTGTATTCTTAATTGAGTTCAACTCAGAGACTGAAAACGCTATTATATGCTATTGAATGAATTGCAGCCAACAATACAATAGAGTATTAAACAAAATACATGGTATATATCACTCGCAAGTCTGCTATTTATAAGAGAAAAACCTATGAATTTGAGTACTAAAAGCTCACAAAACATTATGATATAGAATGTATTGTACGCCCAAAAATGGCACAACGCGTGAGTCTATGCTATTAACGCATTTATTTGACGGCAGACCTACTCCTACCACCACATATTCATTAAGTCATACCAAAGTAGAGAACAGTGCAAACATGGATGTGCTCAGCACACAGAACACAGCACTACGACATAAACTTTCATAACACAATCCGAAAAACCCGAATCGTTCATCGATTGAATTATATTCGCATAAATGACGGGCAGAGTATAAAAGCAATAAATCAAACATACAATTTGAAGCTATCCCTCCCTCCCTCTCATTGCCTCTCCCTTTGCATCTCTTCCCCTCTGCATCCTATCTGAAGAAGTGCTGATATCATAGAGGAGCACATCTTTACAGTATTTGTGCCAAAACATACAAAACTATACTTCAATTACATTAACACAAAACAAGAGGTTAAGTGTTGAATGAGAAAAATATTTGAGACGAGAGTCGAACCGCTCTAAACATTGGATAAACAATTGGCTAAAAGATTGGATAAAAGCACTACTAATCAACACAACTGACAGAGAATGTAGTGCTGTGCCGGTACTGACAACGGCTATGATTTCTATTAGTCTTTTCTATCGCTTTAATTGAGTTAAGCAAACATTAGGACTGACCAAAAAGATTGCTTATCGTGACCTCTGTGCTACCGGTGTTGACATTTCACTATTGGATGTGCGCTTTGTTTTGCTCTTCATTTTTTTGTTGATACAGTCCATACGGTCGCGTCCTTTACACGCGAGCACAGCATCAGTGAACGCCACTCCACAACACAACAATAGATTGAGTTTCATTAAATATGCATCAGAGCCGACAAATGTGGCTATCGTGCAGCACATACAACAGCACATCCACTCTAACAGCTATTGTGCAATCAGTGCTCAAAGCAAAGACCTATTGCTCCTAACATTTCATTAGTTCTTTGAATTTATTCACTTTATTTACTTATGTTTGCGACGACTGATAAAAGTTTATTTTGAGTCCGAACTAGAAATCAAATAAAGAAATGGTCACAAAGACATGAAAGACATTCAATGTTTAGCTCTGTTACCGACTCCTAATAGTAGACAATATTAGATTAATCTATATATCCGCACAAGAAATGCAATCAAATGCAATGACATTCTCGTGAGACATGGCTTTGCTTTTACGCCAATTCAATGAAAGGGAAGGCAAAGAGAAAATAAGTGTCCTCTCATTTATTAGAGAAGTTTTAATATTAATTAATCCGAACCACGAAAACGATAATTACAAATATTTTAGTTTAGAAGACCTAAACTAATGATGTCTACGACTGGTTTGTCAACAACCAGTGCTTAAATATTTGAGACAACCATTAGGTCAGACTCGTTAACTTGATTTTAACGCATGAATACATTTATGCGAATTAAAATCAAATCAAATGATGAGAATTAGCGTATAATTAACCAAATTCTCTATATTTCTCTCTTTTCAAGTCTTGAGGCAATCATAACATTATAATTATGTTTTAAAATATTCCGAGTCATTTGAAAATTGGATTTCAATAGACAAACAAAATCCAATTGCATTTCAAATATCTTAATAACATAAGTTGTGTCACAACAAACTGAAGAATAATTCAAATAAATGTCTAATAATTTTAATTTTTTTTTCATTCATTATAACATAAATTGTTATTTATTTAATTTAAGGGCTGAACAGTTCAAACATAAGTCTATTGATTCAGTCGCTAATAAGTAAATATCATATAATAACTTGTATTTCATTAGACGCACAAAAAGTGGTGAAATTCTGGGAATTGTTGACACGATTTGATGAAATAAAATACTGAATGAATAATATTAATGATTAAATGTCGGTATAATTTAATGGTATTTACTCTGACTATAGATGTAATACAATATAATCCATAAACAATATCGCTATAAACTAATGGCCAAATATTTTTCATAAGCGTTTGTGAGGCAATAAAATTCAGTGGAGTGGCGAACAAATTGATCACAATATACATACAGTATTGTGTTGTGTAGAGTACATACACTGTAGTCACTACACTATCCTCTCTATTATTGATGCGACACTTATTATAAGAATATTCTAATAGAATATAAAAGTCTTTTCAACTCTCTATCAATTGATATGAGACACAATTTGGCATAAATTAAACTAAACTAAATTCATCCCAAATTTAAGTCTTTGTTTTTATTTTTTTAGACATTTATTTAAATTAATTTTTGGGTCGTTTACGAGTCAGTGAATAAAAACGCGACGATTATATAATTGTAATGATTGGAAGTGATTCTAATGTAAATTTACTCAAATGTAAACATTTGCACAAAATGTAAAATAAGGGATAAAATTCCAATTCCTTTCAAAAGAGAGCATTTGAGCACAACTATCATTAATGAACGAATAAAGAGAACATATTATAAATTCGGTAAAAAAGATGATAAACTGACATCAAATTGAGAAAAATGTCGCATAACTCTAAACATCAATGGATGTTATGTTAGGCCGAATTTATGGCCTCAAAATTCAACCAAAATATTTGGCATTCAATCAAATTGATCATAATATCCTCTCTCTCTCTCTCTCTCTCTCTCTCTCTCTCTCTCTCTCTCCCCTCCCCTCTTCTCTTCTCTTCTCTTCTCTTCTTTTCCACAGACAATATATACATAGAGATGAAGGACTAGAATAATCTCTAGAAAAGTGCAATCGATTTTTTATGGTGTGCTCTCACTTACATACAATATACACATCCATACAATTTGGTACACAACTAGAGTGTAAAGAAAAGGAGGAAAAATTGAATAAACGCATAGATTCTGTTTTGCTGTTTAGCGTTATATAAGAAAGTGAGTGAACACAAAGAATAGAGAATTGAGAGAAAACTGCAAGAAATGCAACGTTTGAATTATCCGTTCAAAAGAGTCTTATATCGGTTTTGAAATGTGTGGCTCTTGTCTGTAAAGACGCACAACTCTAAGATAGCGTTCAGCACAAAAACAGGGCATCAATTCTCGGCTCAAAATGCAATACTATATTTCAAATCACGAGTAAAATAAACTCTCAAATAGTAATCTTTCTTTTGTTGAGCACATATTCGTTGATATATTGAAAGTTTATCCCCAAACCAGAGATGGTTTTGATATCTTATCACAACAACAATTGAGAAATTGCAACGACTTCTCTATCATTAGGTCTACAAAAATATCTCTTTTGAGTATAATTTAACTAAAAATTCGTATTAAATAAATTTAACTCAAAATTATTTCCCATTCGATCTGATCCGACATAAAAAACATATTCAAGAAATTGTTTATCTTTTATACACAAATGACCGCCAATTGTAAAGATTAACACATTTTCACTCATAAAATGACTTTTAATAATTATAGGAATTTAAAGAAAAACATTTAAAAGTGTATCCGACTCTCGACAGGCATTTTAATTAATTAAGAATATTTATAATTTAGAAAACGGGAGTGAATGCATTGAATGCACTTTTTTTTATTTATTTCTGTGGAATGAATGGAACGACAGACTCAGACTCAGACTCAGCCCAAAGAAGTGTTTGAATTAATTGATTCGATATATTCTCAAAAAGAGAGAATTCGAGAGAAAAAACAAACAGAGAGTGAAAGAGAGTGAAAGAGAATGAAAGAGAGTGAAAGAGAGTGAAAGAGAGTGAAAGAGAGTGAATGAACGCATTGAACCTCAAACTATCGATTATTGTATTTTGAGTTTTTGACATTCAATTTAATGAACAAAACAGCGACCAATTGGTGTTAAATACCGATTCTATGCTATTATCAAACAATACTTATGACACAATCGGTAATTAAATTTTTGTTAGAAAACAGAAAAATAGCGTCAAATGGAATATATGGCGATATAATTATTAGTAGCAATTAGTCGACAGCCATAACAAAACAGTTTTAATCATGAAATGGTTAAATACAATAATTCTTTGTGTTGTGCGCACACAACCAGCTCTTACACCAGAGCTTCTCTGGAGTCTGTCTCACACACACATTATGCAGATAATCGACAAAATTATTGATCCACATCTTTGCATCTTTGCTTCTTTTCAAACATTATGTATATTTAGCGAATGTAATGCCAGCGCTTCACTCGAAGCTTATTTCCACTTCAAAACACATATTAACTGTTGGTATGAGCCATCAGAACAGTCTATATAATAAGAGGTAATTTGCTTAGTCTGTCACCAGTTTTAGGCACTCACCGACGAGTGGGGAGAGAAGGAGAGTGGGAGAGGGAGAGGGAGGAAGAGAGGGAGAGAGAGTAACGAACGAGTAAAGAGTATACAAAACATAATTAAAACGCGGCTCAGAATCAGTGAAAGACGCGGAGTCTATGGCTTTTGAGTCAATAGTAAAAGCAATGCTCGAACCAGTAATTCAACCTTAAATAACAATCTGTAGTGAGTTTTTGTTTGCATCACTTGCACTGCTGTAGAAGCTGTTCATCAAAATGAGCGACCGATGCATCCAATGCCTACTACTAAAGGCTAGCCATCACTATAACCACTTCCATTGCCTTTCATATAAACCAAAAAAAAAGAGAGAAATAACAATAAAAGAAAAAATAATAGAAGAAAACAATCGGTCGCTTCGAATGCATATAATGACGAATACAATGGAAAACTTATACTTTTGCATAGCATTTGTGTCATGCATGAGGCGGTTCGCCAGAACGTGATTGTCGAGTCAGTTACGCATCGTTTGCCCGAATGGAAGCCAATACTCTATTAGTGTATTAAACGTCATTAGCACAGAACCCGGCGCTACGTTCACTTACTTTACGCAATGCTGAGCTCTCTCTCTCTCTCTCTCTCTCTCTCTCTCTCTCTCTCTCTCTCTCTCTCTCTCTCTCTCTCTCCCCACTCTTGTGTGAGTGACTGCTCAGGCGATTATTGGTCTGCTTAATAATTTCAACATAACATGACTCAAATGATGTAATTTACAGCATTTGCAACATTAATACCAATTATAATGAATATTTCTAACCCTACGCCTAAGTAAGGGCTCAGTGAAGGGCTCAATGAAGGGCTCGTCCCTATCGCTGATAATAGAGGCAATGCATTAGGAAATTAAGATTTTTCACTCGAAAACATTTAATACAATCAAATTCTGATACAAACTATTTATGACTTTCGGCTATTTATTTATTAGAATAAATTTTTCGAGAAATTAAAAACTCTGTGAATAAGTGTTTATTTTAACGCTAACATCAATTAATTTGAATTATATATACTTTAGATTTGAATAAATGAATCAAATTAAGTGCAAAACTAGAATTTTCTTTAAATTTAATTATATTATGAAACGCATAAAAACATTGAATTAATTTTCATGAAAATGCGAAACGAAAAGAGCACTCATTCATCACAAATATATTTATGGCACACAAATTATACGAACTTTGAATCTGTTTAAAGCTCTGGTCTTAAACTTTAAAACAGAATTTAGTCTAATTGTAAGACAAATGAAAAAATCGGTATATTTTATAGTGTATTGTCTGATAGATCCCAGAACTAATAAACTTCTAAATTAGTGTTTTATTTGGTTCCTCATTATCGCCAGAAGCACTTCATATATGAAATGCTACTAAACAGAGAATTTTGCGTTTTTTTCATTTGAATTGCAAACAAAATTAAGTATTTCTTTCATTCTTATGAGTTATGAAAGAATATGAGAATTAAATAATGGAATAATAGAGACTCTGATTGTGTGATATTATAGTTATTTAAACGATTAACAGAAAAGCATAAAAACATGATTTGAAATTCTCTTCCACTCTTTTTATGATATTCTCATATCATTGAATGGGTTTATGTTTTGGGAGAAAATCATTGGGAATATATCACTACTCAGTAGAGATGATTGCATTTGAACGGCACTGAAGTTCACTATTTAGGAGAATAACAACTCCAATAACAACATAAAGGAATATAATTTTGAGTAATTGTGGCTCTAATACACAAATAATAATAACTCTTATGTAAAATATGCAGTAGTGTTGGGGAGCCTATCATTAGCCAAGAGTACAGACATTTACAGACAGCGCTTATTATTTATATAAATCGTGATTTCGAGTCTTCACAGAAATATTTGTTGGGCTGAGAACTCGAACCAACAAAAAGATTCATTTTTATCTAATGTTAGACCACAGGAAAGCATTCACTAAATTAATTTCAAATCAAAGGCAATCAAACGCACAGTTTGTTAGATAAAGGATCGAAACAAAATCAAAATTCTTCGCTCATAAAGAAAGAGAAGGAAAAGGCTTTTATGAGTTGAAGACAGTATTATTGAAATCGTGAGAAGTTTGAAATTTAATACTTAAATACATTTTTGTTAATAACATTTTTCTTTATAGAATAAACGATTGAATGCTTACCTGTTTATGCATTTCAACGTTCAATCCATAAGACATTTCGTAATACTGTTGTCAGACAAACAAAGAATAAAA
>JAQIXI010002534.1:0-10096 GCA_034700165.1 Galumnidae sp. Gr-Ori-00277
TTGATATATCTTAAAATAACTTTCAACTTTGATGCCCTCTAGCGACTTTATTTTAAGTAGTATCAAGTTGTTACCTAGACCAAATTGCATAACATTATATCCTCTATTAAAGTGTGAGCAAATGGGTGTTTGATTCCAAGGTCACTTTAAAGTTTTGGGGATTAAAAACGTTTTATTATTTCTAAACCCTTATATGAAAAACCTATCTATCGATAAGAAATCTCATTTGAATTAAAACACGTTTTTAATCCCCGAAACTTTAAAGTGACCTTGGAATCAAACACCCATTTAAACACTTTAAAATATTACTTTAAATCTAAAATTAAAACTAATTTCCGAGGGCTTCCAAGGTATTTCAATATGCTTTTCACTTTGAACTATGATTTTGGCGATACTAATGTTAATGCAAATTAGAGACCCAAATCGGACGGAAAATTCACTGTCCGGTCCGTCCGACTTTTTCAGAATCTCAGGTCCGTCCGGTCCGAAAAGCAAAATTTCTATGTCCGGTCCGGTCCGTCCAAAATTTTATTTTTAGTCAATTTTAAATAATATTAATTTTAAAAATAACTATCGAATTGTCTCATTATTTTAAATTATTCATATTTTCGATAATATTTTCTCATTTTAAAACATATTTAACACATTATTTAGTAATTAAACATAATTTTTTCTTAAAAGAAAAAATCCCTGGACAAATATTATATTTATTTAAATAATTTTTAAAATTATCTAGCTTCATTGAATAATACAGTTTGCCCTCGATATAACCAGACTGTTGGTGCTGCTAAAATGGTCCGGTTATATCGAGACCTGATATATCGAGGGCAAACTGTAGTTACTTTTCATGAAATAAAAACTACATCTAAAGACTAAAATCTCTATTATTTAAAATTTTCGGACAATTTTACTTTATGTCCGTCCGGTCCGAGTCCGAAATTTTTTGGCTTTTGTCCGGTCCGGTCCGATTTGGGTCTCTAATGCAAATGTATGACTCTTCAAATACAATATGACACTCGTTTACAATGCGATGACATATTATGAGATCGCCGACAGATATTTGGATTTTCGCTGTATTTAATGCATAAAAAAACTCCAATGATATGTCTTCTGTCCCATAGGCGGCAATATTACAACACACCGCAGACTACATCTATCAATTAGAACAGGAAAAGACACGACTTTTAGCTCAAAATTGTCAGTTGAAACGAATGGTCAACAGTCAGATCGGAACTGACAGCGATGTGTCCAGTGATAACTCACCCCTTCATAAGAGAATAAAATCAGAAAAGACAGTGAATTGCGTCGAGTCGTGTGACTCCTCTGATGAAATCTTCTGTCGTAGTCCTAAGTCTAGTACCGGACCACTGGTTGACACCAGTGACCCCTCCAATGATGAGTTGAAGAGAGAAATGGTTGAACTCAGGCTTCAATTAGACAGAGAGAGGCGCTTAAGGATGACTCTGGAAGACCAAACCAGAGCTCTTGAATCTCAATTATATCCGGAAAAGATCCGAGAAATTGCCCAAAACGTTCAGTACCACTACCAGGCAGTGGTAAGTCACGTGACTTTTTTTATTTGATATTTAAAGTGTCGTTTGTTGCACTGCATCAGAAAATCAATGACATGTCGAGCAGTTCCCAAGAACTGACAGAATCACCTGAAGAACCATCCGATGAAGTAATCGGTGAAACCATTGAAATCGAGACCAATAGCTGTCCCGCCAGTCCCCAAATGTGTCCAACAAAAGGAGGCGTTTTTTCTGCACCGGTCAGCACAACTATTAAAACAGAGCATGGTTTACCACTGGCAGACATTCTACCACAAGACTTGTCCGCCAAATCAGGTAATGCGTCGCCCAAAAAGTCTAAAAGTGGTGCTCAACCGGCGGCCATCGCTCTACCCATTGATGTCCCTTTCATTGCAAACGATGCGGTCGACAGCGCCGTAACAGTAGAGATCATCGACTCTGGAACCGGTTCTTATGGGAGTACTTCCAGACAAAACTTGGATACCATTGTTGAGGCGATCAGACATCTAGAAGGGGACCATCTATTCAGAGATGATGACAGCGGTTCCGTTGTTATCAAATCAGAATTAGATGAGAAGACATCGACGACGAACGCATCGCTTTCACCGGCATTGAGGACAGTGCTTACGATGAGTCCGGAACAGTTCGGCGCTATTCGCCATCAAGTGATTCAACTGCAGAGACCGAATGTGATTGTGGCGAATCACGCGTAGAACTCAAATAGTAAGAAAACATTTCGTTTAACCGATATTTAGCCAACTCTGGCCGTAATACCCCATTATTTGTGTATTATCCAATAAATGTAACTTGTTACAACTACCACTCAGTGTACATAAACATTCACTATAATTATATATTTGTCTCATTATTATTTAGAATTGATGCCCAATTTGGTGCTCTTTTATTTTCACTCTTAAATACCATTACCAAGTTCATTTAAAAATAATACCCTTTAATAGTTATTTATATATTGCGTATTCACCTTTCACTATACGTTGTATCAGGTCAACGAAAAAGTACTGACCAATGGATATCATTAATGTCTTTAAAGTGTAAAAAGTTTTCATTAAATTCTATGACTAATTTTCAACATTATAGTTGGGTATAGTTTTTACTCGTTTATATTTTCAAGCGAAACTGATTTGAATCTTTCGTAAAATGTAATGACTATTATGTGGTTAACATTACTTTTCTTTGCTATTAATGTAAAGTTTTTATTCGCTTAAGTTATCCAATACTTGTATTATATAAAAGTAGAAACAATATAACTATTATTGAAGTGAAATAAATGTTCCTGTTTAGTTCTTGTGTTTAAGACATGGAATTAACGTCTCTATTATTATATACAAAATAAAATGCATTTTTGGGAATAATATGACTTATAGTCTGTAAGTTATAGACTAAACTTTTCTGTTTAAACTCAATCCAATGTTTGAAATGTATTTTTAATTTTATCAAAAATAATTGTTTTTCTGACACTTTATTTAGATTTTTGTTATTTATTTCTACAAAATTTGATGTAATTTTCAAAAATGACTCAAATTTGTTGTACAGAAAAATTGGTATATAATCTAATAATAAAAATTTTATCTCAAGAAATATATTTGTTTTGATTATTGAATTAAGCAAAAGTTGAGCCAATGTTTGAGCCAACCATTTGTTCAAACATTAAATGTCAATTAGACCAGTATTTCAATCAAAATAATCGGAGTTCAGCTCCTCTTCACTCAAATATTTTGTTGAGAAGACATTCAGACAAACAAAAGTAAGAAATGATTTTCTCTTTTTATCGACTTTTTATTGTAATTTAAGAAAACAAATGCAAAACTAATTCATCGTTTGGTTATTGAATATTATTATTGAATTGAATTGTGTTTAGAGTATAAAACAAAAGTTTTCAATTATTGTAAACAACAGCAAACATATGACTACCTTTTCAAATGTCAAATGTGTTGTCTGTTTGCTAACCAAATACACTCTATGTTTATAAATATACTATAGATTTAATCAATAGATATATAGTTTAATGTTATGGAAATTAGGCTCAGAATTAGTTTATGAATAGTGTCGTCAAAATTCATGTGATATCAATAGAATCGAGGAAAAAGTGAACCGAAACTTATGTTTTGTTCAGAAAAGTACAAATCAATAAAAAATATTCTGATTAAATAGTTGTTATTATCATATATTAATAGATTGCATGAACACTATATGAACTGTATATGAGCCATATATGAGCTAGTACTGTTTTCGTACTGTTTTGTAGCCTAACTTTTTTTGTTGCGAATAAATTTCAATATTTTCAATGAAGGGCTCATCTGATTTGTCTCACGAAAGCTTCCCATTTGGATGAATGACACGATTGTCTCTATAGAACTGCTGTTAAAACTCTGAGTTGAAATATCGACGAAATATCTGTTTTATTATAAACTTGCAAAAACTAAAACGTCATTCGATGCCCTTTTTTATGGCAATCACTTTCGATCGGAAGACAAAACCATTGATTCATTTATATGTGAGAACCCAATGATAAGAATATTGAAAATATTAGACAAAAATATAATATTATTATATGTTTTGAATAAAATTATTGCATAAATAGTAAAAACTGATATCAATTGAAATTATGAATAAATAATATCAGTTATCACTAAATATCAGTCTTTAGGTATTTTTCAGCTGAATTTCAGCTAAGATTAGATACGATCCGTTGTTCCTCTAAACTATTGTCAGGAATTGAGGCTATCCTACACTTTAGTGGTAAGACTCCGGGCGCCACATAATTACATGGCATTCAATTGTAATGCACTCAAACAGTCGTATATAATATTGGTTTAAATAAAATTATATTTATGTAGTGCTAAACACTCGTTATTATCAATTGGTATGCAATGGAAGCCATAGTTCAGTTGTTGTCTCGTTTAATCAGCTGATACGCCCATTCACTTGCTATATCAGTGCCAGACTCAAGTGGCTGTGCAACTGCCTTTGCACTGTCTGTGCAACACTGCACACAACACATACTTATTATACTACTATTGCTATTTAATAAAACCTAAAGAATTTCATTAAAGTAAAAAAATTAGTGGAGATATTCACTCATTCACTCTTCAATTCATTTGATTTGATAACAAATATTGGAATTCATAACCAACTAATGGTAATAATCATAAAGTGAGCCATCATTTGGGCCAACAATCTGTTGGCAGAATTGGTGACTATCATTGGTGTCGGAATACTGGCTGAATACTGACTCAACTGCTAAACAGTCAAACAGTGCTGTCATAACATAATGACTGCTATCATATGTTGCGACCAATAAATTGTTTGTTTCGCTCAATAAAATTCAATACATTATTTAAAATTTATGATTAAAATTAAAGTTTTAGAGTTTAATATCCAAATAAATTATCTGTAGTTCTGATTATATAACTGTATATTCAATGAATAAATTAATAGGAATTATAAAAGTTTTTAACAACAATATTCTGAGCCAAAAACAGAATAATTGAGCGAAGAATAGTTGAAACGCTTGTAATTTAATTAATTAGTTTCTCGTCTGGCAATAAGTGTGGGCTATAAACTAATAATACCAGAGGTCTGTACTATAATAAAACGCAAATTTTCAAAATTAAAAACAGAGAAATTGTTTTAACATTAAATAGTTTTCGCATTAATCTAATGAATGGCATTAACTTAAGAATAGTTTTCCATTTACTGAAAGATTTGGTTACAGAATTTGCCAAACAGTCACTTGTGTCGGTTCGTCTCCCTTTGCCTCCCTTTGCCTCCCTTTGCCTCTCATCCACTTTCAGTGAGAGTCATATCCGCCCAAATATATGTTTTCGTGATTCTCAACCATATATTGAATATAATTATAGAAAAACTGTTCAAATATTTCCATTTATTTAAAGATCTAAACATTTGATTAAAAGAATAAATAAAATGTTTTTCGCGTTTTTAGATTATCAGATGATTTGAATAAAGTTTTTCAAATTTTGCGACATTCCATTGATGAGATAAGCAAGGTAGTCCTTATATACAAGTTAGGATTTCCTCGAATCCATACTTTGATTCTTCCTCTGATTCCGGGAATTGTCAACAATTCTTTTCCTTTTAAGGTTTCAGATTAGAAATGCGATTGAAATGAAAAGTGAACTTAAAATTTATGTATATTTGGGACAAAACGAAATGCAATTCCTTTCCAAATACAGAGTTTTGTCATTAAATTTATGGTGAATTCAAATCAATTTGTAGGCGATTTGGCACTCATTTGGAGATTGTCTGCGGAGGCGATTGTGTCCATCCAATAATATGACCGAATAGACAGTGAATGAGTCGTGTGTCTCATCTCACGTCTCATGTTTTGTGGAATTGTGTCGATTGGCACAAATCCAATAGCATTTAGTGTTCAATCATTTAAATGATAGGAGAGTTGTCGTCCCCTCAGATTATTTGCCATTTAATGGTTTTATTGTAAGACATATGTTTTGATGCAATTATTTCTGGTTTTTGTGTATTTAAAAACAGCTTTCATTACAATTACAGGTTTTTCATAGAATTTAATCCTATTTTTGATTCATTAATTTGTTCACAACTTTTCATAGTTTTCTGTGCGGTTAGAAAATAGTGGAAAAGTAACTCAAAAAATACCGCAGAAATTCCTTCCATGAATTGAAAGTCGTGGCTCTTCTCATGTGTTGGTCTAACTTTGAACTTGATTTGAGAACTAATCGAAATTCATCTGAATTTCGGTCATTACTCCTCCTTTGCCTTTGAGTCACAAATACTAAACCAATATATGCTGTGCTATCGTCACTAAATTCTCTACGTTTAAACATTTTTCTTAAGAGCGCACCCATTTATGACATTCCGAGAAATGTTTCAGTTCTTACTATTGCCTATTAAACTAGTTTGGACTCATACTCTAATCAAGTGCTCATCCGTTCGCCGCTTTTCAAATAGTTTGCAAAACTTCTAAAAACAGAAACTATTTTATAACCTTAACCTCTGGTATTGCCGACCAAAGAGTGAGAGAAGTGCACATATTTTTGATTGCAATGCAATAAATACTTTCGTATAAACTTTTATTGCAATCAATTTGAAAAAACCGACGAATATATGCCTTAATTAAGACATAGTTTGACGAAAGAAATAGAAAAATCCTTTAAAATACTTAAAGACATCAAATATTAGCATAAATTTAAAAAACTATTAAACGTTTATCTGATTTTTTATTGCAGACGTTTGCGGAGCAAAACTCCGAAATTCAATATTACATAACATAATAATTGTTAGTCTAATCGCAATTTCAATCAGACATTCACTGAAAATGTTAACTCTGTATATAAAACGGGTTGAACTCAAACTCAACATTTTTTTTAATACAAGTTTTTCGGAGAGAATCACTTTAATGTGTAGACTATGTTTGGCCTTCAAATACAAACTTTTTATTGTGAACACAACTATTGCTATAAATATTACAGTTTTTGTACTCCTTTTCACAATTTTTTTTCGTAAGTCGAGAGCAATAGCCAGACATTGCATTGAAAACTGGCTGACATTGAGAACAGAATATTTGAGAGGATTGTATTTTTTGGTCGTGAGGTCTCTCCTCATTCAAAACAAAGAGTTGTAGAATTGAGGCAAAGATTTTAAGAAAAAAAAAGGGTTGAAATGTTTAATGAGCGGAAAGAGTCTATAGACTGAGTCGGAGTGACTGTTGTGCTCGACGTGAGCGTAGATTAATGGCCGACTAATTGGCAAATTTGACGAAAATTAATTAGAATCGATGATTAAATCATTTGATAGACCGAAGAACAGTCTACTTATGGTTAGGCAATAGTAGGCAATAGAAAGCAATGGAAGGCAATTCATAGGTAGTGCTCAGCCGTTGTGAGAAAAGAATCGCACGTTTCTCTATTTAGTGTATGTGTGCTTATGCTGTTCTTATGCTGTTCTTATTCTGTTCTTATGTATGCTTTTGCTTAACATTTGTAATCATTTTTCTTCGTCTAATTTGGTTGAGTCTAAACTTCTTGAGTCTTAATTGTGTGCGTTGTCTGTCATGTAATTCATGTATTAAAATAAGTGCTATATTTGAACCGATTTTGCAGTCAGACTGACGTAACCATAGATACCAACGAGTGTTGGCTTCGGTTATGTTGTAGTCTTTCAACTGGTAAGCGATCGATCGGTTCAGACATTTAATGATTCACTCATCTCAAGCGCAAACACAACTGTGTGCCCAGACTCGAGGCCAACCCTTTTTTAAATGTCAGTGGAGTTCACTCAATTTTTTTTTATTGCGTTTCTGTTGAGCGCATCCATTGGAAGACCATTTCTCGCGCTATTGAATGTCATTGAATGCCAAATATTTGAGACTAAATTAGCGAAAGGAGTTTTGCGACGCTTTTCAGACGCTTTTGCGACCAAACAAACGGAGAAAACAATATATAAATACTATGAGTTAGTACTAACACTTTTTTTTGGCACTTTTTGGCACTTTTTGGCACAGGGTAACTCATCCTCACATTCATATTCATAAGTATGTGTTCGCCGACAAGTCGTAGGTCCACATCACTCATCGCTTATGTAACACGAATTGAGCACAGGTTGAGTACAGGGACTGTAGCTAAAAGAGGAGAGTAGTGGAGTGGAGTGAAGGTGCCATTATTTATTGATTCTTAGTCTGGAAAAGTTGAGCATAAGTTTAGTCTAACCATTATTAACACTCATGTTGTAAGACCTGCTCAATGGTGTTCTCTCGGAGGCTCTTCTCTCAAACGATCTCTTTGTCTATTCGTTGAGTTGTTATACAAATTCTGTTAAACGATGTCTAATGTCTGCAAACTTTATTTATCTAATACTGATTGATAGCACAGAATTAGAAAAACCATTCAATGATCAGTTCATTGATTAATGTAATGTAATTGAGGCCCACTTTTACTAATGCTTTAAATATAGAATTGGAGACAAACCTTAATTTCAATATTCTGTTAATTCAATGTCAATAGACTTCCGGTGAGACATAAATGAGATTTTAGTTAATTATTGAGAGATTTGAAGAGTTTTGCTGTCGTTTTCCGAGTACTTCACATATGACTCCTCTTAAGAGTAATCCTATCAATGACTGGTTCCCCAAACATTTGAATTATTCCCTCAAATAGAGGCTCTCATCAAACACTGAGTCAACCATTAGTTATGCAGTTCTGGGTTGTGGGCCAACTCTATGCCGGTTCTTATATTGAGTCTGAAAGTGGTTCTCAAAAATTTTTTTATGAATGAAAAAACGAAACTCTTTTGTGTTTTCCTTCGTTTTCTTCTTTTCTGAAAAACTTCCGCTTAAAGAATGAAACGAATATTAAGATCATTGTAGAGGAAGAGGGGAACGACGGTTAGACCTGCATTACATTCTATTTAAATTATATGAGGGACAGGTGGCCCACAACAGATGACGAAGACAAACCTGCAGACCTGACAGACCTTCACAACTGTTATACGTCTGATGCAAATGTTTTATTGGATCGACAGCTGAGTCAGTGATAAACTGTTTCCAACAATATTAGGCTTTCCATAAATTGAAGTCCAAATGAAGGTCACTATTGACAGCACCTGGACTTTACACAGAGGTTATGGTTAGTACTTACCTTTTGCTAATGTTTTGTCGGTTAAGAAACAAATTTCCTCGTTTTCGGCATTTTTTTCATTTGAATATAAGAAAAGTGTAAAATGTTTGGAACATTACGTCATTACTCCCAATGACTAACAATCTGTTAGTTTTGGACAAAAGGACAAAAAAATCTCAAAAATGTTTTTTATGTCAAACATTATTTAATGGAAGAGAAGAATGTCTTTCAAAAAGGCTTTAAATTTTCAATATTTAATAAAATGAATGAGAAATTCGTGAACCGATTATATAATATTTACTCAATTGATCGCAGATTTAAATCAATAAAAAATAGTTGAATGGCTCTCAACTTAGTATTCCTGAGTAATGGTTTCTTATCTGAAAACCGTTTGTAGCTCTGATTAAGTGCAGTCCACGAGCTGTTGACTTATGGCCTCTAAAATAGGACTTTCCTCTCGTCTATTATATGTTCTCTATTACATACTTAACAGTAGTTTGTGTTAAGCGTAAAATCATGCCGTTTGTGTATTTCTTATATCAATTTCAAGTACAGCACAGAACAGCACAGGTAACATCTATTCTTTTTTATGATTGTAAATAGTAATGCGTTTTCGTTGATTTGGGCCCCAAATGATAGGTTTGTGCGTAATTACGAGTTTCTTTCAATTTTCACTACACTTTCCTACGAATATTGAAATTGATTTCAACTCTGACTTTCATTTTGCCGTCTCTTAAGACTCTTTTCCGCTCATAAACAGTATTTCCTCTAACTTTCTAAAGAAATATAACCCGAAACCAGAAAACAAATATAATTTAGCCCACAATAACTTTACTATTCTTTCACAGAATCTCTCTCTCTCTCTCTCTCTCTCTCCCCTCTCTCTCCCCTCCCTCCCTCCCTCTCCCTCCCTCCCTCCCTCCCTCTCCCTCTCTC
>JAQIXI010002535.1:0-10089 GCA_034700165.1 Galumnidae sp. Gr-Ori-00277
GGGGTATTTTGGCGATTTTTGCGTCTCAGGGGGGGGGTATTTTGAAATACCCCCTCCCTTTAGCCATGTGAGGTATTAAAGTTATAATTATTTGTGAGATTTGGTCAAAATTTGACAAATAGAAGAAATGTATGAAATCTTAGGCTTCAAATGAATATTATGTCTTCCAACTAATTAAAGGAACTTTAATTTTTCAGACACTTCTAGGGATGTGTCAAACCATGAAATCCGACTAAATTCCTATTATATACATTATAATAGTGTTCGCTCATTGCTTTGGCTAGTTTTGCATTTAAGCTAGGAATTTAACTTGACTATAATCCTTCTCTCAATACTTAACCGGATTATATTCTTAAGGGATTTTGACTTCCGTTTTAAGACAACAAAAACAAAAAGAGTACAACATTTGGAAAACAATTATAAGTAAATAGAAATAAATCGTTACTTTTGTCCAATTATTATATAAATGAGTTTAATAGCTAAAGATTTAAATTGATCTTGACACTTTTTCAGCTCTCACTACAGAAAAAGCTCTATATCTCGAACAACAAAATGTCAGACAAATTCGTTCGACATATAAGAAGTGTTCGACTATACAGTCTGATCACTATTTGTAGAATACAGAGCGAAAGCTACAATTAATATCTTTTTAATCTTTTAATAGAGAAAAGGTAGAAAGGATTAAAATGTTTACATCAATACAGGTTATTCTCTAATCATTTATATGAGTTTAAATGCTTAAACCTTCGTCTGTATCTCTTAATAATTATTGTATTAAATTGTATGCATAAAATTTTTGCCCAAATATTTGGTGAAAACTGTATCCTTTTACAATTTAATATTTTCTGCCTTTTTATGTACTAAAATTAATGCCCTAGCTTTCGCTCTGTATTCTACAAATAGTGATCACATTGTAGAATAATATAAAATACAAAAAATTTGATACAAAAACGCATTTAAAATGATATTTATTTGACGAAGTAATCAGTTATCAGTGTTTAAATGTTTAACAAGGTCAATTTATTATATTTTAAACTAATTTTAGATAAGATTTCTTTGGAATTATAACAAAAATATCTTTTAAACGAAAGAATTTATGTTTCGTTAAAATTTGCAAAGAATTGCAGTATTCAAATGACTTCAATATTCGACTTATAATTCATAAAACAATTTTATAAAACTGTGTTCACAATATAGAAATGTTGAACTTTTAATAGGGTGCTTTTTTTAATTGCATTTCGCAATTGTAAACAACCATGTTCCAATTAGTCACCATTAGTGAAGATGTTTGTCATATAGTGTTTGAATTATAGAGCTTTCACTGTATTATAAAATTCAAATTTGAAAAATGATTTCACTTACTTTTAGCTAATTTTAAGAACATTTTGGGAATTCTTTTAAAAATTCTTTAATGCGATTATAAATAATAAATTAACTAAAAATTTAAAAAATATATTCTTTTTCAGCATATTTTGAGCTTGAACAAATGATAAATAGTATGAAAATTTTAGTGAAATTTATACATTTGTTTCAATTACTTAAACAAATTGAAAGGGCATTCCTTTGATGTTAGTTTGGAAACTACTTTATTATTATATTTATATTCAAATACTTCTAAAAATTATAAAAAATGTAAGGATTTCTTACGATTTCTTAACTCAGAACGTAAGAAATCCTTACATTTTTTATTATGTGCTCACACAACTACCAAGTAACTTAACTTGACTTTTAAAAATCTTTAATCTTTATTTCTTATTTTCTTTATTTAATGAATTTTGAACATGTAGGTTTTAAGGATTAATTTTTTTAATTAAGAATATTTTTTGGTTTAAACATAAACCCAATTAAAATATTCCAACCATTTCTACGATTTCTATGAATTGGAATGACATAGTTTACAAGTTTCTAAGAAAAGACTAATTTATGGGATTTTTCTTTCAATGAATTTCTTAGGAAATGAACTGGCAATGAACTTGGCAATTCTTAAATCTATAAAACTTGTTTTCTAAACCACTAATTTTTATGATTCTTTTTATCACATTTTTATCAAAATCTCATTTTTCGGTTATTTATTACTTTTGCGACTAAACAACAATTAGTATTATATTTCAAATCTATTCTATAAATCAAAGTTAGTATTCAAGTGATGAGAATTAAATACTAAATGAGGGATAAGTTATCACTTCTAACACTATCTCTTATTTTCTGAGTTTAAAAAATTGAATAACAAATACTGTAAATGCGATCTTCAAAAGATTAGACCATAGGATAGTCACAACTCTATTAGAATTTATAATATAAAGAACTCAATTTAAGAAATAATAGCTTTGGAACTGTTTTTGTGGTGTTTGCGAACCACTTCTCTCTTATTTGTTTTTACAATATTTGAATTTTTTTGAGAGTTTGAAATAAAAATGATTTATATTTGATTTACAATCAATAAAATAATAGCTTTGAAATCCATTTCCACTCATATCTGAGTTAAATATAAATTCTTTGAATATTTCGATGAAATGTTGCGATACTTTTAATTTAAAAGTTCTAAATATGTTTCACTTATTTCACTCAATTTTTCAAAATATAAATCACAAAATGAATAAAATACACATAAATTTTAAAATTGAATCCTTTTTATGTTAAAAGAAGTTTCAAATATAAGAAATATAACTAACAATTCAAAAGAAAAAAAATTTAATCATTTAAATGATAAAAAGTGATTCATTTTTGTTAAGAATAATTTAATATTTACCTTACTCATTTAAAAAAATGTTTTAAATGACATTTTCTTAAATTTATCTAATTTTGAATTTGTTTTGATCAAAAGTGTAGAAAAAAATTTACTAATTGAGACATTTTTGAATATAAATTTGTTAAATAAATTATGAATTTTATCCTTCAGTTTAATTGAAGATTCATTTGAATCCATAATTTTTTGTACAGGAATTTAATAAAACTCAAACCTTTGCTCCTAATAGTCTTTCACTTTTAATTAACATGATAATTTTTTTCTTATTAGCATATATTAATAATAATTTTAAGATTCATTTAATACCAGGAATGGCCAAAGGAAAGAGTATCAGGGGGGTATTTTAGTCAAAATTCAAGGGGGATATTAGGGGGTATTTTTGGTAAACCCTAAAAAATTGCTAGTTTTTCACATATAAATCGTTTTATTAATATCTTATAATAACCAAATTAAAGCTTCTAAGTCAAAGAAAAAGCATTTTTTGGTAAAAATTACAAGTTTTTTTGACCAAAATTGTTTATTTTTGGTCTTATTTTTGATAAAATACCTTAAAAATGATGAAATTTTATGGTTTAATTTCATCATGAATTTTTTAAGAAAAAACATTTGAATACCACTTTTAGCGTATTATTTTACAATTTTTCTCAAAAATTTTGAAAAACCGGAGCCGGATCCCTTTTTCTAGGGAAGGGGTCCGTTTTCCGATTTTTCCCAGGGGGGGTATTTTGCCAATTTTTAGGTTTCAGGGGGTATTCCGGCTTGCCCCGGTTTGGCCATCCCTGTTTAATACCTATTCTTCCTTTTAGTTATTACTAAAAACTTATTAGTGAAGAAAACCAAATTATAGATGACCTAGTGTATTACAATTTCATACATTTTAACAAGGTTAAATGCTTTAATCAAAATTTGATGTAGAAATAGATTTATAGTATTGTCTTTAATTAATGGAAATTAAAACCAATGAATGGTTTCACTCCAACGCATTTAATATCAAAAAACAATTTGTAAACAATAGTACTTCAAATGAGATATCCTTTCAAACAGAAATTCTAAAATTAATTAAAACTTTTCGGGAAAATATTTCATCAAATATTTCAATATTAAAGTTTGAGGTAAATTTATAATGAAAAACATTTTTTAATCAGATTTAACAGAAAACCACTTCAATTAAAATGAGATTTTGTTTGACATTTACACGAATATAATTGAATTTCAGACAATAGAAAAGTAGTGAACAAAAAAAATCATCTAATAAATGAATGTCTTAATTGTCTCATTAATTAAAAGACGAAAATTTAATCTGAACTGTTTTATTCTTATTTAGCAAGGTAATTGTTTAATTTTGTAATTAAACATTTTTCATAATCGTATCATTTAAACTGTAATTCAAACGCTTTTTTCCATTAAATATTTAATTAATATCTTAAGTTTAAAGTAGAGCCCAAAGAGTTGGTTAACCCATTTTGGCTAAAATCTAAACTAATTCCGTTTAGTTTTGTTTGGTTCAAATGTTTTGAATTCAGTTTCGTTTCAAAAATTTAAATTCGGTTCACAAAATGTTTACTTAAAAGAACTCTAAGTTTGATTAAAAAAAATTAAGTCAAAGAGTAGAGAATATCTATAGTTGAGTCAATTGTTGCAAGAAATTAGAGGACATTTTATTCTTCTAAAAAGCCCTCTTTTTAGAAATGATTTCAATTTAAATACTAATTAAAAAAAAGACAATAAACTAATCATTAGTTTATTAGTTACTAATGAATCAAATAATAACTATAAAGAAAGTGATGACTAAAACTTATAGTTTATAAATAAGAAATGATTTATTGATTTAATTGCAATTATTTAATGATATTTCGATGGATTTTTTAAAATACAATAACATAACCAAGTTTTGTGAAGTCAGCCGTTCAGATCCTTAAGTTCACAAAACCTGTGCAGGTTAGTTCACAAAACTTGGTTGTGGAGTGTATGTAATAAATTTTTGTTTATATTGTATTTAAATAAAATATTATATTTAAATAAAATTTTTATAAAAATGTCGGTATTTTCTAATTTTAATCTTTCGGTTTGGTTTCTGTCCATAAAATTATGCTAATTTTGACCTCTAATTAAAAGTGAAGAATGCAATCAATGTTTGAAAAAAGTGAAGCAATAATTTGTTTATCACAAAAAAACTGAATTTTTAAACTCCGATTTCCTATAGTTTGCGGATTCGATAAACACATGAAATGCGTGTTTTTCTCCTCCTATTAGTCTTATAATAAGACATTTAAAGAAATAAACTAAAATAAGTGACGCTTTAAATCATTTGGTTGTCCGTAAAGACAGAGTGAATGTAAAGACAAACGTTTTCTTTGAATTCTCGTCAAAACTATAAATAACGAAATGGTTGATAGCGTTCAGACGCTATAATCCATTGCAGTCTTCCAACAGATTTCCAATTCAATTGTCAAACAATTCGATACGGAATGCAAACGAAATTCAACCAAAAAATTATCTGAAGCCATACTTTCCCGATATATTCATTGCTCTCAACGAAAGGATAAATGAAAATAAGAAAATGAGTGCAAACCTATCCCTAAAAATTCTTTCGTAATTGACTTATGAATTCTTTTTAATTATATTTGAGTTAATAATTAAAGAGATTCACAAATTAATTCATTTCTCTTCAAAATTAGAATAATTTTTAATTAACATATAATGAATTCTAACATAAATTGTTTACTTTAATAGAAGTCATAAAAATTAAATGAAAATTATTTGTTAATAACTTTTTTTTAAGTCATATGAAGTCAATCTAAAGTTCATTTGATTTCCAAATAATCAAAAACTGATTCTTAGGAATCAATTCAAGACTTCTATTAATAAATCATTTGAAATGTCAGACAAGAGAACAATAGGAACCGAAAGGGTCTGTTTCTTATCAATAGCACAGCATTCAATACTTCGGAAGTAAATATTTTTGGAAAAGTATTCTGTTTATTAGACATAATTACAAGTATACCGTCGAGAAGTCTTACCCCAACTGTCACTTAATTTGAAAAGTTTTATAATATTATTCAAAACATAGGTTTTGATAGTATTGTCTTTTGTTGTGAAGACATTATTTTGTTTAATCCCTTAATTCTGTTATATATTTGAGATTTAGAGCTAAAAGTGTTTTCTAGGGTCTCATCAGATGTTTTTGTGATCAATCATTCGTTGTTTATAGTGTTAGCAGTCATTCAGAATCAGTTTAGAAGAATCTAAACCTTTGAATAATATAAACTCAATGCAAACGGAGTCACAATTCTTATCGTTTGGCAATAAGTAAGGGAAAAGTGCGCAGACGTATCGATCATTACATAGACCGGTGTCTACGAGACGTCAGTTCAACTCTCGACTAGAATTTAGTTGGGATTCACTGATACTTATTTCTGTTTTTTCACTAAACAGTTATGTTCTGTCACTTAAGTCCAGTAAAGAAAGTGAAACGGTTTTCATTTCCTTTATTGTAATAGTTTTGTGTTGTTTTCAGTGGATATCAAAACTAATTTAGTTTAATAAAAGTTTAGCCAATTTTCTCAAACAGTATCTGAGATCTCGAAAATATTGTCCGAATCGTTGAACTGATTTCTGTTTCGCAATTTAGTCATTAATCTGAAGAGAAGAGAAAAAAGTGGTTTTCAACCATAAGTTCCAAAGAAATGCCGTTAAGTTTTATGTGAACTCCTTTTCTCTCTAAACTAATTTTTTGTGAAAAAAAACTGTTGATTGAATCGCAAATCATTTGCTTTTAAGCAAAATTTCGATCCTCTAATTCGCTGACTAACGCTCTCTTCAAAACTTACTTTAATTTAGTTTTCCGTTTCATTTGGAATCTCTTTTCGACATAAAATTATTGAAATTATACTCAAAAAGAAAACATAGAATTCTTTTATGAAAACATTTTAATAATTGAATATCAAAAGTGACAGAAGTTTTCATTTAATTTCAAATATGAAATTTGTTGCCAAACACTAAACACTAAACATATTTATTCGTAAAACTTCTGAAATAAATAATTTGTTCAAAATTTTTCATAATATCCTTCGCTTTAGTGAACCAAAAAAAATGTCTGATTTGGGAACGAATAATAGTAAATACAATGACATGAAAGAGTTCAAGTGGACAATATTCTCTCGACAGGAAGA
The DNA here is from genome assembly GCA_034700165.1 of Galumnidae sp. Gr-Ori-00277. Taxonomy (NCBI): domain Eukaryota; kingdom Metazoa; phylum Arthropoda; class Arachnida; order Sarcoptiformes; family Galumnidae; species Galumnidae sp. Gr-Ori-00277. Next base: position 6,919 of record JAQIXI010002535.1, read on the forward strand.
TATTGATGACAATTCTTATGAACCTCAGAAACAGCACTCGTTTTGGCAAAATTCTTGGCCTCACTTTCAAACGCTGACCAATAATTTTGTCGACGATTTCAGTGTATACTCGAGTCTTACGAGTGATTCCGATCTGTCACTCAATTTAGACAATTATAATCTCACTGTTAATAACGTAACAGATTTTGCCAACAAAACCAATAACAGCACTAAATTCGAATTCTACTATTTTTACCAGGTAAATTATTTTTACTTAAACTTATTCTTAATTATCGGTATTCTATTGAAACTATTATTGTTTTTATGAATAATTTATTAATAATTTGATCATTAAATCAATTATTAAGTAATGAAAGTTTAGCTCAGATTGAAAGCCATTTCTCATAAAACAATTATTTTTGAACCGAAAATAATTAATTGTGAAAAGCCTTCAATTAATTGCATTTAATATTCAAGAATTTTATTATTTTGTCGAAACATTAATGACATTCTTTAGTAAAACAATATATATATATATTCGTAAAATTGTAATTTCTTTAATAACCTGTAATTCGTTAAATAACTCATAAAAATTTATGAATCGATTTTTCACTACATTTACGGCAAAAATTAAATGCCTTAGTTTTGGCCCCACCTAAAGGGGTGAGGAAAGGCACCCAATCTTTAATGAGTTAAGCTTAAAGGGAATTCCCACACATTTTCATTGAATATATTTGAGATGAGCTGAAATATATCCATAGGCTTAAATTGAGTTGACTTATATGCAAAGCCTTCTTTTTTATTAATCTTGGCTTTATTCCGGAGGTTTTCCTCTCTTCAGTTAAAAAATAAGAAAATGCCTTGCTCACAATTCAGTTTCAATAGTTATGGTTGAGAGCATTCCTTTAATTGTTCCTAAAAAATATGAAAACTACTTACAATTTCATATTTTGAACTAAGAATTCCAGATCTAGAAGTAAATTCCTTTTTGACCAAAAGTTTCAATAACTAACATGATCTATTTTGAAATATACTCTTTTAAATTTAATGGATAAGTTTTATAAAAAATTTTTGTTTTTTTTGTAATCTATGATATGAAGTGAATTAAAAAATTCTAATTATTTGTTTGAATGCAAAAAACGTGATTATTTGAAGTGTTATTAAATGTGACATTTCTAATATTTAACAGTAATATTAGCAAGGAGCAATAAATAATGAAATTTTTAGTTTTGATGGCATTTTTACAAACAACAAATAAGTGAGGAATTGTACTTTCATATGATGCTCACAAAAGTATAATATATTCAAGTACTAATACACTATACTTGTGTATTTATGAAATATAAACATGCAACATTATTATATATATAACGGTTTCCTATTTTATTCATTGAATATATTTCTTATACTCCAAATAACCCATTTATTTGAATAAAAATTGAATTTTTATTATTCATTTGATATAAGTATTTGAAGTGAGAATTAATTTTCATTTTCTGTTATTAATAATTATTTATTAACACTTATATTAAGACTAAATTTTTTTGTTGTAATTTTCAACCAATGGTTCACTTTTGTTGTCAATAGTATTTCAAACTCAAAGGAAATATTCTTTTGGTTATGAAAAGTGTTGGGTCTTATAGTTTTAGTTGAGAAAGAGTCGTTAAAATGTGTTGTTTTTCTTCTGAACAAAAGTTGACAGAAAATTACAACAAATAATAAGTTTTGAGTTAAGCATAAAATTGTTTTGATTTATTGTAATTTAGTATTGATTTGAACGAAGAAAAGAAATTATTTGCCGACAGAACCAGAATTGACTGTAATTATAGAATTGTGATCAGAACGAGTCTATCAGAGTTTAGATGAGATGACACTATGAGTCTGTATTTTAATTAATTATTCAATATTTCAGTAAAACATATCCTAGTTTTGAGACATAAGCGAATATATAACACAGAATGGTATCAGTCGTGAGATAAAGACATTATTCTCTCCTATTATATGTCATATAATTCAGAACTGAATCTCATTTTCCAATCTCTGATATTATGTTTGAATATCGACTTATTTGCGACGAAATCATTCAATTAATGGTTTGATGTGTTGTGCACTCTATTCGTCTTTTCGGTCAAACAATGCTTTCAACCGAATTGTCCCAAATTTAAGCAATTCTTACACTCAGCCATCAATCGCTTCTTTTTTTATTCCAAGAATTAATTGCTTTTTTGTTCAATCAATAAAAAAGTAACAAAAAGGGAATACAAAGGAATGATTGGATAAAATACTTACAATTTTAGTTGATTTAAGGCATTGAAATAATAATTTCTCGTTTATTTTCATCATATTTTAGTCCCAAAACAACGACAAAAAGCAAACAATTATCGATTCCTCGGACAGACTGTCATATTTTCTGTTGACATATAGCTAGTATGAGTTTTATATATGTTCTTATGACCTAGCACAATTGTATAGTACTATTGTCACTACTATTATCAATGCAATTGCAATACAACTACAAAACAAATTCATTCGCAATAATAATGTATTCTTTAATTTATATAAATTCTATTAATAAATGTTAAATACATTGAATGCTTACTTATTTAACTCTTAGTAACTCAAAGATAATTTTTAGCCTAAAGTTTGTGATAAAAAAATAAAAGGATGACCAAGGTGGTGAAACGAGTAAATTTACTTATTTCTCAAACTTAATTTTGATTTTCATTTTAGAATAATTTGACGTTTAAAGTTACTAAAATATATACTAAAACATATTGTACCTTGTGCATTTTGCACTTTTTTTTAAATCTCTGATAAATTAGATAAAATTGAGTTTAGCCCCAATTTTGTCAAAAAGAATTTTTGTGGAATTTTAATATAATTTTTTTTAATACATTGTTTTGTATCGTATTTATGTCTTTAGAGAATTGTTTCATATTTTGTTAAAATTAGTGGAATTCCTCTCATATAATAAGGCATCGAATATAAGTAATTTGTGTTTGTTTTCAAAACTATTATCATTTTTACGATTACGGCATATATATTGTAAATTTGCGTGACTTTTGTAATTTTGGCGTTTTTATGGACTTATTCTAATGAAATTTTTAGCGGTTATCTCAAGAATCCTTTATAAGTATTCGTCTCTCTCTCTCTCTCTCTCTCTCTCTCCCTCTCTCTCTCCCTCTCTCCCTC
>JAQIXI010002536.1:0-10088 GCA_034700165.1 Galumnidae sp. Gr-Ori-00277
TAATTAATAATAAAGAGGTAAGTGCTCCGCGTTTGGCCATATCAGAGAACAAACTCCTTTACGCTGGGCGTTACAATATGGTACTTGTTATTTTTATTATCATAGGATTATGTTTATCGATATACTATATTCAGATAAATAATCGAGGAATTCCTGCAATCTCTTGACTTTTGGTCTTACGACTGATCTGTATTAGGTCGTCAAAGTTGAATCTATCAACTTTGACGCACTAGAGTCTAATGACTAAACAGTTAAAAACACATAAACGGAAATTCTTTTCCATTTTAGTAATCAATCGATTTGGTAAATCATCGTAATAACTATGAATTTATCAAGAACAAATAGAGAAACATTATTTTCCTATAAAAACTATCTTGATTTTTGAAAACCTATTTATTAGGTTTTAGGGTAAAACTAACTATCTAAAAGATACTTTAATTTTATTAACCAAGATAATAATTATTAAAATGATCAGAACATTAATTGTAATATTTATAAACCTTTTGCTAATAAAAGCAAATCATTGGAAACTCGTATTTAACGACGAATTCAATGATTTTAAAATTGATTCAAACAAATGGAAAACTGATGACACCGATTGTCAACAAACAAATGGTATTTATATTACAGTAAATTCTATTTATATATAACACATATTTAAAATATAAAACCTGAACATGGTCACTTTCTTTTTCTTTATTTAGACAAAAGATGGCAATTCAATTGTTTCAGTGACCATGTTAATAATTTGGTATTACTTAATAAAACTCTGGCTATAACAGCAAGGTATACCGATAATAAACCAACAAAATTCAGTAGTGCCAGGATAATTTCCAAACAGTCATTTAAATCTGGCAAATTTGAAATTAGAGCTGCAATACCAAGAGGAGATTTTCTCATTGCTTACATATACCTTGATGAAATAGGCAATTTCGGCAAAACAAGTGGTGTATTAATCGCTTCAAATTACAAGAATAAAATTTACAATAAAATAGATATACTTAGTTTTAACCAAGATTATTTGAAAGATTATACTTTTCCAGATAATTCAAATATATATGACTTTAACACATATTCTCTTGAATTCAATGAAAAGCATTTCATTTGGAGATTGAATTCTAATGAAACGTTTCGCTATGAATCGAAAGAAGAATATAGAAAAACATTGTATTTAATAATAGAATTGGTTGTGGGTAACAATTATTTCATCATGTCAAATTTTATGCCTGAAACGCCAAAAGAGATGGAATGGAAATGTCCTTCACTTATCATTGATTATGTGAGGGTTTATGAATACAGTACTTCAGTTGTTAGTGAAGAAATACCTCAAACAACTGAAATGAATAGCAGTGAAATTTGCAAGAACCTTCCACAAGAAGAGATTGAATTATCAAGCTCAAGTAGCAACTATATTGTATATATTAATATAATAACTTCTGTAATATTGTTTCTCATATTTATATTTGGTTTTGTCGTATATTTGTTTAAACGGATGAGAAAATTGAAGACAAAAGATGTGGTAAAAGACATGTATGACGACTACAACGACATTGAATTGGATAACATTTATGATGAGCCCAATTATGACAAAATCATAGAAAACCCTTATTTGGAAATTTTTGAGGGAAGTATTAGTGATAATAATGTTTATAATACTATTAACGAATATATTTCAATGAATAATGGAGAATATAATAATAACCATGATAACTTTTCTTCTAAAGAAGATAAGACTTATAATTATGAAGATATGAAAATTCAGCCACAAATGGTTACCAGCCAGACAATAGCAAGTCAATTTTGTGAAATAATGTCTTCAATGAAATTTGATTTTGAATGTGAGTGTATTCTAACAATTCTGAAGAACTCAAAGATAGCAAAGAATAAGTTACTGTCTGTTGAAAAATCGTTAAATAAAATCAAAAAGATTTTCAAAACTGAATTAAATCAAATCAACACCGAATCAAACGACAAAAATAGTGGAAAACCTCTAAACAATACCTCAATTTCAAAGACTAATAATAATAATAACATCCAAAGGAATGAAGAAAATGAAGTCAACTCTTCAGTAATACTCAACGAAAACAATGATATCAATGCCGATAATCAAGGAAACATTGAGAACATCAAAGTTTATCATGAAATGACATCTGAAGAAAAGATGGATTTAATGTTTGGAAATTATAGAGATTATAGAAATGGGTCCGAAAATGTGCGAAAACTTTGGAGAGTTTGGAAAACAACTCAAAAATCAAACTAAAAGGGAAACAATTTTTTAATCAAAACAGGACTTCATAGACAACAAAACTAAAAACCGTTCAAAAGAAGACCTCATAACACACTTCACCTATTCTTAGGCAGGCAATGACCAAATGCATTGACACTGTGATGACCACAACAAACAAATATAGAATTTTATTCATCGTTTGATTGTTTGTTGACTTAATTGCGAAGAAATTGTGTTTTTAAATTGAATTGAATTTCAAATATGTTTTTCAATTATAAAAAGTATTTTAATTTTAAAAATGACTCTCAGTTTTACTCTTAATATTTGCATCATTTCAGGTAAATATTTATTAATTATAGAAACTAACCTTGCTTATTTTTGTTATGACTATAGTAATTGTTTAATTTTTTTTGAAATAATTATTTCTGTGCAAATTCTTGTAAACTTTATAAGTTGCTAGATTTTAAATAAAAAATTGTTTATTTGAATAAATAGTTATTATTCGATGAAAAAACTTATAATTAATGAGAAAATTATAGAAATTATAATAAATTTTAATAAAATTGTTATCATTTAATGAATAAGAGTTTAATTGACTTTAAATTTATTTAAAATTTATTAAATTTTTTCCAAAAGTATTCCAACAAGGCATATTACGGTTAGATCAAATTCAAATCTAAATGATGCTTGGCTAAAAGTTAAAACCTTTTTTATGATGAATTTAAAAAATTAAATTGTTTGCGCTTGTCGAAGGGGTGAGGGGCCAGAGGAGATCAAAGTTAAGATCAAACGAAGTTTGTTTTAGTTTAATATTTTATTGTAATGGTATTAATGCATAAGTATTACGGGAAAGTCTCCCACTAAACGCTTATGCATTAGACTTGTAAGGCCTGGTTATACCAGACCTTGTTTTTGGTAGAGCTCAGGGGAGCCGAACAATTGCCAAACCCTTTCGGCCACTATTTGGGTCGTCTGGATGACCACTGAGCACGTCCACCAATGCACGATATAAGCCCTCCCGTTTCCTGTTTCCCCAATACCGAAATTAAACCGGTATCCACCCGAATCGGCCACACGACGTATTAGGCAACGGCGGCCAGATATTCACTAAAACACAGTTAAACAAAAGTTTTTATTCGTTACACTAAATAAGGCGTACAGAGTGTACGACCGCTTGCGCTCGCACCAAAACTACTACTGATTATAATATCAAAGGGGTTGTATTAAAAATGACAAAAAATAATGAATCAGAAGTACAAAAATGACTTAAAACTATGGGTAAACACTGACTACTTATTATTGTCGTCTCATGGGTAATAGGAAAACAGAAGGGGTACTAAACCCTTTCAGATTCTAATGATTAGAGCTATGCTTACAATTTGTTAGTATAACTCACAGCAACTGATATGAAATCAAAATAATTGTAGAGTATTGTTATTGAAAAGCATTATAAATATCAACAAATATTATTATAGATTTAGCCTAAAATTTCTCACTACATTTACGCAGTAGGTGTAGTATAAAGTTTCGTTTTACACCCCCCCCGCTTTTTGCTTGCAACGGGGATGCCATCTATGAGAATTAACGGGTAAGTTTTAGTCTTTTTGATAGCAACGGAGAAGCCTATTCTTCAGATATTAACGGAGGGGACAGGGAAATTCGTATCTCTCTAGAGACCATTCTTTTTATTAGTAATGGAGAGGACAGGAAGGCCTTTTGCTAGTAACGGGAAAATATTTCTCTGAATATTAACGGGTAACATATAGAATTATGTTGGAAATGGGAGAACAGGGAGGTTTATGGCTCTCTAGAGACCATTCTTTTTATTAGTAACGGGAGAGGACAGAGAGTCCTTTTGCTAGTAACGGAAAAATATTTCTCTGAATATTAACGGGTAATTTAGACTCTCTTTGCTAGTAATGGAGAGGATAGGGAGGTTTGTGTCTCTCTAGAGACTTATACTTCAGATATTAACTGAGAAGACAGGGAGGTCCATTTCTCTCTAGATGTTTATGCTTCAGATATCAATGGGTGTTCTTTTGTTTGTAACGGAGAATCATCTATTCTCTTTGTTAGTAATAGAATAGATAGATAGGTCCGTGTCTCTCAAGAGTTCTATTCTTTAGATATAAGACAAGGAGGTTCATTTTTATTCAGATATTATCAAGATATTCATTCAGATATTAACGGGTAACCTTTTGCTAGTAACGGGAGAATATTAACCGGTAACATACAGCCTTATGCTAGTAATGGAGGGCCAGTGAGGTTCATGTACACGAATACATTAAACAAGGTTTGCGTTCAAACTCAAACGGGTGGGCGGTTGGGTGGGGGAAAGACGATTCTATATACTACCTTTACAATGTAAATGTAGTGAAAAACGCATACACTAGATCACGTGCACACTAGACCCTAATACCTGTACACTAATACGCGCTTACACTTATATGCGCGTACACTAATCCGCGCGTACACTAAACCGCGCGTACCCTAATATACGCGTACACTAAACCGCGCGTACACTAATATGCGCGTACACTAATTCGCGCATATACTAACCAGCGGGTATACTGATCCACGCGTACACTTATCCGCGTGTACACTAATCCCCGCGTACACTAAACCCCGCGTTTACTCTTAGCCAAGTATCATTTAGATCTGAATTTATTTTACAATATATTCCAATTTCCAAATAAATAAATCATTTAATGTCATCAAAATCAAAGTAATACATTATTTTTAAATAATATATCAAAGATTATATTTGAATAAAGATTAATTGTTACTTGCAAGCTTATTGCTTGACCAAGGTCAATTAATTTATCGTAGAGCCAAAGTGAAGTGTTGTGAAGGGCAAAATCATTCAAAATATATTTATATAAATTCTTTTCCCATTTAGTATTCATCCGATTCTATAATATATTAGTAGTAATTTATCAAGAACATATATATACAAATTTTATTTGACTAGATTTGAAAAATCTTGTTATTACTATTTCTAGGTTGAAATTAATTATATTTAAAAGATACTATAATATTACTAACTAAGATAATATCAATTAATATCACTTCAATTTAAAGAGCAATGATTGCCATCTATTGATAAAAAAAGGTTTGAGGGCAAAGCTGTAGTCACTACATTTATGATAATTATCAATAAGATTCTCAGATTGGTTTTAAAATAATCTAAATTAATTTCTCAAATTTTGAGTTGATAAATAATTGGTTTCATTAATATATAGGGAATCATGAAACGGATTAATCAGTGTACGCGTGAATTAGTATACGCGCGGATTAGTGTACGCGCATATTAATGTACGCGCGGATTAGTGTATATGCTGATCTAGTGTACAGGTACGCGCAGATTAGTGTACGCGCGGATTAGTGTACTCGCGGATTAGTATACGCGTATGTTGGTTTAAGGGTGGGCTAGTGTAAAAAAGGTTCAGTGTTCGGATAAATTAGTATATTAGTTTATTTCCATTACTAACAAAAGATCTCCCTTCATTAATATCCAAAGGAATTAACCTATATATTCATTATAATTTATAAAACACATCTTTATAAAGAACCCAACTAATCTCTAATTGAAGAGTTAGAATATCCCCGTTTCTAGCAAAAGACCTCCATGTCCCCTTTGTTAATATCCAAAGAAAATATCTATATAGAGAAATGTACCTCCACGTCTTCTCTGATAATATCTGAAGAAGAGTTCTTTAGAGAGACAGAGACCTATCTGTCTCTTCCTTTATAAACAATGAGAGTATATATTTCCCTGTTTACAAAAGACCACACGATAATATTTGAAATATAAATTTCTAGAGAGATATGTACCTCCCTGCTCTCTCCGCTACTAACATAAAGTGTAAGAATATCTCCTTTAATAAATAAAGACATTACTGTCCCCTCCGTTAATATCTGAAGACTAGAAATCTATAGAGTCTGGGACCTTCCTGCCTTCTCTTTACTTGCAAATGACCACAGGTTAATATTTGAATAGGTATCTTGAGAAAAATAAACCTCCCTGCTCCCTTCTTTAATATCTGAAGAATTGAACTCTAGAAAGACAGATTTATCTGTCCCTTCCTTTACTAACAAAGAGAATAGATAATACAAACAAAAGAACAGCCATTAATATCTGTAGCATAAGCATCTAGAGAGACACAAACCTCCCTGTCCTCTCCGTTAATATCTGAAGCATAGGTCTCTAGAGAGATACTCCTTCCTCTCCTCTCTGTTACCATCAAAGAGGCTAGATATATTTCCATTACTAATAAAAGGCCTCCCTGACCTTTCCATTAATATCCGAAGAATAGGTCTCTAGAGATACATCAATCTCCCTGTTCTCTCCGTTAATATCTGCAGAATCTCTAGCATAGTAGTAGAACTCCGTTCTTATCTGCAGAAGTCTCCGTTACAACCCTAAAGCGTGGGGGTGGGTGGGTGGGCGGGCGGGTGGGTGGGCGGGCGGGTTGGTGTAAAACGAATATATATACTACACCTTATTACATAAATGTAGTGAAAAAATAGATAATTATTTTAACCGGCTTCATTTTTATGCAGTCTATTCCATAAATTTGTTTGAATAATTTTGTTTTATTAGAATTTATTATTTAATTATAAATTTTTAAACTGGTTTTAATCAAACCATTTATTTCGTTTTATATAAACAATTTGTGTTGATAATCACTAATAAATTTTTTTAAAAAATACTTAATACAATTTTTAAATTAAAATTTTTGAAATATTTTAAATGTACAAATATTATTTGTAATTTTTTTAATTTAATAAAATATTGAGAAGTTTCTCAAAAAATTACTTTAAATAGTAATGAAATTTCCATCAATCAATATTAAACATTTGAAAATTCAGTAAAACTTATGATTGAATGATATGTATTTAAGAGGAAAAACACCTAAAAAACGCTTAATATGCAATTTTTAGCGATTTTTAGTGTTTTTTCAAAATACCCTTCTAATAGCCCCCTGAGGCGAGACCAAAATACCCCACCCTCGCACCCCCTCCCCCCTGAGATCGAAGTCTTTTGCCATCCCTGGTCTTAAGTATGTAGTTTAAATTTTGGCATTTGGCTAAAAATTCAGCCACGACTCTAGCGAAAGTTTTAAAAAAATGATAATCTTATCATGAAGAATTCTTTAATAGATTTATGGAAGAAATCTTGTAAACATTTACTTAAGCTATGTTTAAATATTAATTCAGATAAAATTTATCTTACCAGAGTCTTGTTTGGTCCTGTTATTTTCATTAATATTTTGTTCTGTTTCTGTAAATAAATTAATTTTAATTTTAAAATAAAGTAATTTAAAAATTTATTTTGTGATTATTTTAAACCAATTTATACAACGCAGACGGAAATAAAAAAGAATCCATTTGTTCCTGTATCTTCTGTGATTTTCAAATTTAAATAAAAAAATTTAATTAACTCAATTATTCAGATAATTAATTTAAAAATATCTATTAAATTTCTCATTGAAAATTAGTAAAATTTTATTTTTCATCACAACTAGATGAAAAAAGGGAAAAATTTGTGTAAAATAAGAATTTTTCTTGGTAAAGGATAAAGGCTGGCTAAAACTATTTCACTATTATATAAAATTAATATTCATTGAATATAAAAATTATAAAAATTATTGTTTAATTTATTGTTTTATTCAGAAATAACTTACCTATACATTTTTTAACAATAGATGTTTTATTTATATGTTGTTCAATAAATCTATTCACATCCAATTTATTTATTGTAATCATTAACGCACGTAGCCATAGCGTGTTGTTTGGTTTCAATATTTTGAGTTTCATGTAATGTTCGCAAGTAAATTCTACATGTTTTATATTTAAACTTTCCATTACATTAGTTACTGGTTTCAAATATGTGTCCATTATAAATTTCACATAAGAATTTAATCCATGATCGTGTGGAAAGATGTCAATAACTTGATTATAAAAACATTTGGCCGATCTATTAATTTCAAATTAGACTAAATATTAGAATTTTCATCAAAAATAAAAAAAAATTAATGAAAATTTTTTATTGTTTTTGGTATAGAATTTAGCATAAATTTGTGTGTAATCATAGATATTTGTGCCATAATAAAGATACATAAAAAACAGTCATTGTTTATTAAGATTTCATTTGTAAATTTTCCCATTGTTTAAAAATTACGTAAGGGTCTTTGAACCGAAAGAGTTAGATCAAATCTGCTTTGATTATTTTAAAAATTATCTCCCCATTAATTTTTTATACTTGAATTGATTTATTTTACTATGAAATTGAATGATTAAAATAATAAAAATATGAAGTTTTAAATTCTCATAGGACCCAATATATGATTTTGATATTCATTAAATTAAATAAAGTTGTTTGTATAGGTGTCGTCTCAAAAGCACTAAACACTACTTTATTAAAGTAGTGTTAAATTTACACAACTCAATTTACCAAAGTAAATTATATCAAATCAATATTATTTTTATTAAAATGAGTAAAACACAAATAAAACTAAATAATGTCAGTGATATAATTTAATTAAAACACTTAATTAAGTGACTCTTATGTAAAAGTCGTGTTCGTCTTACAATTGCTTTTATGCGACAAATTTTCTCATCGAGCGCCGATCAAAAGTGAAGGGTAGTTCTCCTTAATAATATAAATTCTATGGTTTTCCCTTAAAATAATGTTTTAAAATAAATTCAATTAAATGTTGTAATTAAATTCTATTCGGATAATTATTTAGTTTTAGTTGTGTTTTATTTATTTTATTAAAAATAATATTGATTTAATATAATTTACCTTGGTAAATTTGTATAACAATCTATTAGTCATAGAGTTGAGAAGTTTGAAATAATAATTTATATAAATATAAATCAGGCATGGCCAATAGTGGAGTATTTCAAAATGAGTAAAAACATCAAATTTTCAGTTTTTAGAGTGAATTTTTCGTAACTTAGATTTTTTCAAAGTTTGAAAAAGTCGTTTTTTGTCAAAATCCTTAGGTTTATGCATCAAAAGTGATAAAATACGTTAAATATGAGTGAATTGTACGTATTTATAGCCAAAAACACCTAAAAACCACCTAATATGCGATTTATAAGCGATTTTAGTGATTTTTCAAAATACCCCTCCCCCTGATACCCCCACCCAAGCTGAGACCAAAATACCCCCCTCTGATACCAACCCTGAAACCGAAACCATTGGCCATGTCTGATATAAACACTTTTGCTCTAGATCATATTACACTTTCAAACTTCTAATTAAATTAAAACCAGGGATGGCGAAAGGTCTCGATCCAACGGGGGGTGAAATGGTCAAAATACCTCTCCTTAGAGCAAAAAAGCTCGACAGACCTAGTGCTTGTCCATAGACGCTAATGTTAAGGGTTCAAAATCCTAGGGGGGTATTTTGCCAATTTTGCTCTCCAAGGGGGGTATTCCGGAATACCCTCCTTTCGCCATCCCTGATTAAAACCTTATGTGATTTTTTAAAAATTCCAAAACCTCCTGCTAGTATATATAAAATAAAATGTGATCTGATAGAAAAACTTTATTTCTTAAACTAAAAAACGACCTAGAGCAAAAGTAAACACTTTATAGAAATATATATTTATAGAAATTTTTTTAAATTTTCTTTAATCAAATTACTCAATAAATTTTATAAAAAAAACAAGGTTTGAGGGCAAAGCCTATATCCACTACATTTACGACAATAACTTAAGTAATATATATATGTATAATGAATTCAGATTTAACTTAATATAATTTTTAAAAAAAAATAATTATTCCAGAAATTCTTTAAAATTTTTAAGGAATGGATGAGTGGGTAAATAAAAAGGCTGGTTGTTGAATA